>JAODGC010015559.1:29495-52632 GCA_027574925.1 Ecitoglossa quadriceps | reverse complement strand
ATGCCTTGTAGTTTTAATATTCAAGAAAATTACCCGGCGCCTCCACATAATGTAATCCTGTGTACTTCTTTATTTAAAAAAATAAATAAATAAATAAAAAAAATAAAAATACAAATGCTACTTTCGACATTTTAAATATACACAAATCCTCTACATTCATTGAAGTAATTCTGGCTATCAAGCAAATTGCAGGCAATGGTAAATTTAGTTTAGCACAATAATAAATTTTATAGCGCAGTCAGTTGCAAGTCGCTAATATGGTAATTATGTGATTTAAGCGGGTAGCAGAGTTACAGCGCTTGGAACTTACAAATTTAAATCCGGAAATTTTGTTGCTTACTTTATTTCACGTGGCGTACGACCGCAAGTCGCGAGAGTGCTTTGGCGCGCTCGCCTTTCAGTGCGCAAACAGTATTTATTCGCATAATGCATAATCCGAGACAAGGCGTGCGCCACCACCGCAGCTTTTCGGAGCTTTTAAATTGGGCCAACTTCAATTTACATTAGCAAGCACCAACACGACGGCGCTGATGCGAGTTACAAACTCCAAACGAACGTGTTCCGCGTGTTTTGCAAGAAAATGTAACAGCAATGACAACTTGCAACCTAACCTGTTAGCTCAACTATTTCGAGTCAGTAAGTAAACCTATTTGAAACATTGCCAGCTAAAAAAAAAAAGAAAAAAGAAAAAACACTACTCGGCAATGTTTTATGTGCAATGAAAGCGTCATTTCACTCGTTCGCAAAAGTACCAAGCATTTTTTTATGTGATGCAACACTCCGAACCAAAACACAACATACCCCCATATTGCTACATTTACATAATCATTCAAGCATCTGATGGTAATATTGGCATATTGATTTCATACCCGAAACCAGCGCCAGTGCATGTGTGTCGACTTAATCTGCCGAACGTCTGGTCGAGTTAAGGGCGATGATGCCACCACCAACTATTCCACGAGTTGTGTTTACTCGGTCGTGAGGTTAATCGACTGAAACTGTCAATCGATGTATGTCGACCAGAAGAGTAATAGTCGAATATAACTCATTGCTAGCAAATAGAAATATACCAGTTTTTGTTGTTAATTAAATATCGCTATGCTCATAACCTCCATCAAAAATTGACATCTTCGTCTTCTGAAGCAAGTCGTCTTATGCACCAAAGTAATAAGCTGCAACTTCATTGAGATGCAACCATCACGCTGTCTCTCAGTGTCAAAGACACCTTGGACAAATGCACTGCTGCACCGTAATGAAAGCCGAAGCAGCTGCAGGGGTAAATGCAGCAATGGGGTGGGTGATGCGCCGCCAGAAGCTAGGCTATCGCATACAAAGACGCGGCTATAAATCGATTCGTCCAAGTATGTTTGATGCGTTGCCAGCAACATAGTTTACGTTTATATGTAAATGCGAAACGAAGAGCGGAAATTGAATTGTATGACAATGTATCCCTCAAGTGGCCTGCCGCCGGCGCCTCTGCCCGCTGCAATTCTCGCACATTGCCGGCGTAAATACAATATGCAATGTGGGCATACGGATGTGTGCGTGCTGCGGTGCTATTGCAATTCCAAACTGCAAATCCGTGCAACGCTCGTGTAAATGCATTCATAGCAGTACACTGAATTGCGCTGAACTACATTGGAATGCAATCGCTGGCAGGACGCGGCCATTTTCAGCAAAATATAAAAAAGCGCAATTTCTCAGTTGACCCCATTTGAAGAAAACCTCTCCTAAATATCATTTGCTAAAGTTTACCATAATGTAAATTGTAATTTTTTCAATTAGAATATATAGCCCCGGCACCTTCACCACAAATATCAATTTACATAAAATATACAATTCTTGTATTTGCACTGGGTAGATAGATACATCATTAAATTATCTAAATGCATTCGAAAATAATATTGTCATACCTTGCGTGCCGCCTTCATTCTTTATTGGTGCATAAAATTGTGTAAACCATTACTTGCATGTTTGGTGAATTTGAGCTTAATTCAAATTTTTATGATTACTTCAATTGCTAGCAAATATTTTATACAGTGAGCTACATATTTCAATTGCGTATCTGTTATTTATACCATGAAAGGCACCAAGTCAAAACTCGTCCGGCAAGCAGCAAATACAAAGTGTAGGTGTAGAAGAGTATAATATATGTTAATCATGTTGGTTCATAAATAATAATATACAATATCATGATTACGAAATAGTATTTCTAAACCCTGTAGTATTGTCTGGAGTATTTACAATGTGTTTTCCCGGCGCCTCCACCTTACTAAAAATTTCCTTAAATCAATGTTGGTTCAAGTATCGTCGTAAAAATCGACCTTTTCTTTACATCTATGCATGTAAAACGGTCAGCTTATACGACACATAAGCTGAGCGGTATGAGTAAAAGGCAATTCAAACATGCAGCATTCCACATTTTAGACGAGTGGGCTCGCAAGCTGGCCTCAAATAAAACGAGCACATTCGCCGTCCCTGAAGGGCCAGCCATCCAGGATAATACTCCATCAAGTTACATATTTTGTTTATGTAGTCATGGATCCGGCCGGTTGAATAATAAGGGTCAGCAATGAATGTGCGTCAGCTTCATGCAAGATTCATAAGTGTCGTGCCGGCCGCCGTCGCGCAAATAAAATGTGATTTCAAATGTGTGAATGGGAATATGGATATATCACTCAAGCGGCACGAGGATATTCAAAGCATATAAAGCTAGTGTAAATAGAAATATAGTGATAAAATAACTTAAAGGCCCGGCGATAAAGAAGTAGATTGTTGATTTTCATTTATCAATGCGATACGGCGCAGCTCTCTGTCTCTCTCTTCCTCTCTCAATCATCCCTTCAGCGTTCCACTCCAATCTTTGAGAATCATAGAATTGGGCCGGAATTTTTAATCTGCCAAATGAACATGACTGAGGCGGCAAGCGTATGGTATACGCGCAGGGAAAATGAACAAGGCGACGGGGACGAGTTACAAAGCAAAAAAGCTGTGTGAACCGCGTTTGTTCGGAATGAATCGAGTGTTAATGAAAGTAAGAGAAAATGTTTTAATCAATAGACTGCGTCTCTCCCGACTCTTGAGTTGAGTAGAAAATGATTAAAACACTTCAAAGTAAATTAGTTCCGGCTGGAACGCCTTAAAAATGTTGAATGATTCAATTGGCGTAGACTAGTGCCTTTTAATAAGAATAGATTACTTACAGAGCTTTCTATCGTGCTGAAAAGTACAACGGCTTACCTAAAACAAGAAGAAAACACTTATAAAACACAGAGTACGAGTGCTCTTTATAGGAAAAAAAGTCAAACTAGCAGTTTGTTTCTTCTAGCGCAGCTCTTAAAGGAAACATTTCCATTAGTCGTTAATTCCGAGTAATGTTAAATACGTGCCAATGTGCCAGCGACAGGAAAATAGTGCTGATGAAATTTCAGCCACGTGTCCAGCTGCCAGTGCTTAAAGGATACAGATTAAAGTACGTTCCATAGATGGCATTCAAGAAAGCTTCACATACACTAATTTCGCCTAGCATCAAACCTGTGTTGAGGCGCCGCTAGCATTTTCCTTTCAATCTCGCTATTCACTTGAGTTTTCATTTACACAACGTCAGACTCTCAGCTTTGACTACACTTTGCTTGCATTGAATGCTAGTGGAAAAAGGAGAGCTTAAAATAGAAGTAAAAAGATACACCTATTTATACTGCCCTGATAATATTGCAATATGTTAATGTTGCTTCATATATTAAGCTGGTAGCGTTATTTCAAATTGGTATTGTTTTCTCCATATTCACAATTCAATTAAGTGCACATTAAAGCTGATGACAAGACTGTGGATCCATTTCGTTGCGTAATACATGCAATGAAATTAATACTTGCTCCGAATAATAAATAAACAAATATTGTAGTGTGCTTGGAACTCTAATTAATTAATTATTACAACATTATTATTTAATAGAGAGACTTTTCACTTTGCTCGCGTACCTCATGGCTTTGTGTGTCGTGTACACGTGGCGAAGTGGTGCAAAGACGAGATAAACACAAGCCGCCCTCGTTGCTTAACGGCGGTGGCAAATCCATTCCGCCCGCGCATTCAAACAGAGGCAGCAACACGCAAAAAGGAGCATTTTAATCAGCTACAGCGGCGTAATTGACTGTAGATAATGTGACACACACGCACAAACCAATACTTTTGCGCTGTAGAAAGCCCGCATTTCGTACGATATTTGAGTAAGAAAATAAACACTGAATTGTTTTGTTTGCACCGCATGCGCGCAAACACATGTTCCATTGCGGCAAGGGTGTGTTCAAGATGAAATCGACACTAGCATTTAGTGGCTCTTTACAACAAATAAAACTGTGTTTGAACCATTATTGAAACTTGCCCATAGGAAGCATTTGCTTGTTTAACAAAGCCGATGAAACATTTTAATCGAAATAAACATTTCGTTATTTCCATGTGATCAATGTGTTTAAGTTGATTACAAGTTCGATGGTCCATCAGAATATTGATCAGGAGTGACTAGTAATTACAGTGTACCACATTTGTCCTACTGAATTCACATTGACACTTGCGTACTTATTGAGATTACAAACAATTCCGAAACGCCTAGACAACAATCTTGCCAAATTGACATCCTGTTTACACCCTTTCGTTGTGAGCGTTAAAACCAGACAAGTCTGCTGCCGGATGCACCATGGTGAATGGGTCAACGTGACACCTATGGTGTCGATATGGCTAATAGTTGACTCAGAAAACACCAGCATTCAGGTATAAAACAGATAAGAATAATATTGATGAAAGATAAAACACAACTTCGGCAAGTTGGCATCTTCAGCCTTTTCTCAATTTCCCACTAAAGACTACCTCCCTAAAATTGATATTTCATTACCGGGAATAATTGGAATAGTGTGTCCTCCTAACCATGCGTTATGGCAAAACTACGCATCAAATTATAGGGGGCCACTTTGTTGTGGCAGGCATGGAATGAATATAAATGCAGCCATCTGTAAAGCAGTTGGAGGCGGCACACGTCGGCGACGCATACCGGAAATAAACCGCACTTGCCGTAATCGTGCTTTAAGATTGCGCCTACAAACATTTGAAATGTGCACCCCATCGCGCCCTATCGTGGATTTAACTCAATCGGAAGCATATTCGCCGATCTAAATCCAATAAACTGCAGCTTTTTTTTGCCAGGTTCAAATGAACGGATAATAAATTATAGATGAAGTAGGGTGGTGGTGGTGATGGTGGTGATTAGATTCCGGCATAATATCCGCCGACAAACACTCAATTTTTCTAATTTATTTACGCACCCCTTCCTCCTTCTCTTGCTGACGCAAATTTCCTGCAACTTGTTTCCTGCAAGATGGAGCTGTGCATCGAAGATTGTATCTAATATAAACAGTTTTGAAATAGAATACAAAATGTGGTCAGAGAAAGACGTAAAGAATGCCTTGTATAAAGCAAATCGTAAATGTTTCGTTTGTTGTAACCATTTTTGGTTTAAAACCAACCAGCTGCTAGTACTCAATCCGTTGATACAGTTCGTTTAAATAAGACAACGAATTAATTCTCACGCACAATTTTAATTTGTGCATAAATTATCATAGAAACCATTTGGCTAATATTCCATTTTATGCAATTTGCATAAAATTCCCAACTACATATTAATACCCAACCCAAATCGCTGCGATAATTTTTGCATAATTGCAATCGGTGTAATTGTTTGCGCATTATGCATACGCTTTCGCAAATGCCAACAATAATATACAATCAGCGCATTTGCACTCCAATGACCATACAACAAAGCCAATGCCATCCATTTGACACATTCGATTTTTATCTGCAATCCTATCAAAATCATTACACAACACCCCAGGAATTGTACAATGGTAGCCTTGAACAAATTAAAACAAGTATGTATGGAATATATGGAAAGCAAGTATTGTTACATTTTCATCACATTCCTAACTACTAGCTTGATCCATGCAATAAGCATACTACATTCGTGTTATTCATGTGTTAACCAACAAACTTGCTGAATTTAGATCACCTGTTTGCTTCATAAATGCCGCATGTTTGACAGTTGACTGCAATGATGGCGCCACAATCGAAGCGCACCAGCGGACGCACTACCTGCTACCAACTTCAACTGCAAACAAATTACCAACTCGCAAAGTTGTCGACAGGTTCAATTAAATCAATTATTGCAACATGCGTTGGAAAATCCAGCATAATTCGCACGTAAATCATTCATTTTCATTTCCCAATTTCGAATCTTTTCAGAATTCAGGTTATCATGTCGAGTCCAAACCAAACATACTTCAACCAACTTAACTACCACCACACTACAACCATTTTGAAGATTTTTGAAGGGACAAATACCTTGCAGATCACAGTCCAATAACAATATTAAATTAGATACCCGTTCAGAAAAATCCCCAGCAACTGTGTGAGATATTTTATTTTATTCATTCACCATAACTGGATAACTTGAATGCACTGGGCTTGGATCATTTAACGAGTTTTCCTGCGGCTGTAAACACCAGACCGTGGAGAGAAGACCAAATCTGCCGGAGAGCAACATTGACGAAATGAAATTACGCTGATTACGTGTACGAGCGACAAGATGTGCCAACTGATTAGCAAGTTTGAAATCAAATGGATTTATTAAAACCTGCAGGTTGTCTAATGGTGAAGCGTATTAGTTGGCACGAGATAACACATTTGTGTTAAACTTGGACCGATGCGTAGATAGCATTTCTCGTGTAGTTAACCCTTATCTACCGCAAGATGGGGCTGCATCTCTATGGCGACAAAAAATATAGGCAGGTTGCAGACAAGATATGAATAGATTGATCCAACACATGTTATCCTCTTAATATTAATAGGTGAACCTTTATAAATGTTTAATATTATTAACATCGACATATTTTCCATTAATTTTTAAAACGTTTCTCATTTGTGATACATATTTATTGCAGATAGAATAATACATGCTAAGTAGACGTTCCATTTCGGAGCGTTAATGATTTATTACTTTGAAACTGTAATATAATCTAGTGACCTAGTATTTCATGAACTGATTGCCTACGCCTTGAAGATATAAAAATATAAAAAGTTTCCCATTTTGTGCAAATACTCGCAACGGCAACTAAAATCCGTCCAGCATTCATCAAGTAAATTCCAAGAAAAGCGCAACAATAGCAAGTTTCCTCAAATGATTCAAGTGGTCCACTCAACAAACAATAACAATCCACAAAACTGCCTTCAACCGAAATCACGCAGCCGATAAATTCTCAGCTCGAAAACACCAATCCATTCAACATTACTTCATCACCATTCTTCGCATCCCTTTTTGGCGTACATGCCAAGCGTAGGGTTCCGTGGTATGAGTAAAGGTGAGCATACTGGTTATCCGTGCCGATCATACATTGACACTGTACTTGACCTCCCGGCTACCTGGCAACTGTATCAATTGTTTGAAAAGATGCAAAATTCTTTGCCCTCGTTTCTGACTACAATGTGCCCAACGGAGATATCAGTAAGATTCAAACCCACCAAACCATTTGTTTGGTTCAAATTTAAAAAAAAGCCACACTATGGTGTTTAACCCATAAATAATTACAGCAAAAAATCATTAAAACCATGAGAGGATAGGGACGAGAGAGTTGGCGCCTTGAAGATTCCAGAAGAGATGGAAAGTCGGAAAAGTTGTAAGCGACCACGAGTACAATTTCTTACATCTGCAAACTGCTTGCAACGTGTGCACAGAGCGCTGCGTGTACCATTTGCATACATAGCACTCTGTAGGAATTTATGAAATTATAATATTGCATGCTTTATGCGGCAAGTACAAGCGCAAGTAAATAAAAACCGGCGCGAGGCTAAAATGTTGCTGGCTGCATTAATATTTTCCAGCTTTTCGCCGTCCGAATTCCGCAACAAGGCCGCGAAATTAAATTTGCACCAATACAATGACTTGAATGAAAATAAAATAGAGATTGCACAAGTTGGCAAATATTTGATGGCAAGTGATGTTTAATGATGAGTCACAGTAATGAAAAGTATTCCATTCAATTGGTCACTTTTATCTGGTGCGCTTTTTGCGTTCAGAGCTTTACAGCACATTCACTTAGGCATATTTTGTTTTACGATCGCCTTTAAAGGCATAAAGCACCCGCCTTGCTCAGCTCCTTCCATAATGTTTCAGTTTGCAAACGGGCAAACATTTTTTTCGGATGTGGTGCTTTCATGGCTCCGCACGCTTTTCACATCTTTATCGTCTGCCATTTTACGATAGTAGTGTGCTGGCGCAGAGGACGAAGCAATGGGTCACGTAAATAATTGACGATCCAGCTGTACCTTCGCGAAAGGCAGCCAAACCAAGAACCGAGAAGTGCGCGCGATACTAGGAGGACAATGACGTTTGTTTTCCGGAGAAACTCATAAGTGGAATATGTGGTCCACGTATTTCGCAATAATGGATATTTAGCGGCGTATTGGGCTCGTTTAGCTGCTTGCCATCCAACGCATTCGGACCATTACAGCGTATCAACCCAAACCCATCCATTGCAACTTTAATGTCTTTGATAGAACCAGTGTGTCACTCTCTATTAAAGTACCACACAGAGACACACAACTTACGCCACTTTAAACTTCCTTCCTTAAAGCTTTGAGGAAAACTGGTGCAAATAGTTACCACTTGATTGACATCAATCACCATTCCAAGCTCAGCTATACGGGTTGCATAAATAGGCAATCGAAGAAGTGAGAAACAAAATTCGTAGTGGCTATAGCTAGTTAGTTATACATTCCTCTTCATTCCAACTTGGGTCCGAAATCCCCTACAAAACATTCCGGCAGCTCATAGACTTTAACGCTATGACTTGAAATCGGAGGCCGTCGCGACAAAACAATACAGCGCGATATGCCGGCAAGCACGAAAAATGGAAAATGAACAGCGAAAAGAAAACGCGTCGAGGAAAAGGTCACGCTCGAGCGAAGCGACTATCCGAGCAAATTGGAAATAAACCAGGCGCGACTTACTCTTCCATCTGCAATTCATCTTTTAATTTCAACCCAGTAAGACGCTGCTGCAAAGGCACGAAACGAGTATAAATAAAGATGGGAATGAGAGCGCGTAAATGATGAATTATTGTGATAAGGTTATTAATATTTAACGCCTGCATCACTTGAAAATTCCTTCTCCCTCTTCCTCTCCCACTCACACGTTTATCACATGAGCTTCACTCGGAAAATCACGTTCTAAGATATAGAAACATGTTTAAACAATTAATGGGCAATGCATTAAAAACTTGCTTGACTTCTTCATGTTGATTGCCATGCCCTTATTTTCCTTCCAGATTTTTCATTTCTCGCCCAACACCTGTTTGAAATTTTCATGCTGCACATGTGCAATGGGTAAAAGGGAATTATTAAAATCGCGTTCGGAAGGAAAGAGGTTATTGCCAGCGCGCCACCGCCGCCGCTATCAATTGAATATTGTCTGATGGGTTTGCCCCGAGGCCACGGATAGTAGACGCCCTTTTTAATCAAATATCCGCGAGTGATTTTGCAAATCCCCAGTACTCTTGCGGCCTCCTTCCCCCTCGCCAATTTAGCTCCCCGCATATATCTTCACGAGGGCGCCAAATTGTGTAGGAAATTAAATGCCGGCTGTTTCGTGCTGCGGATTGGTGGAGGCCTTATTGGTTATTTAACGTCTGCGCATCCAGCAAACATCCTCGCAAATATCCTTATTGGTTGCTGCCAGAATCGGAATTTAATTTGGTGACTTGGTGACAACGTCGTATCGACATACATGATATTTTTCATTGGTCCACAAACAATAGACGCTTCCTCTATCCATTTCAACTGTGCAAGTAAACATGATAGGTTAACAACAATTCATCGCTGCTCCTTCGCAGTTCATTCTGCGCAAAAGTGGTACCTGTAACAAATGTGAATCAAGTTCAAAGATTACAGTCGAAGGCCTTTAAACCCAAAAGTAATCGGCGATCGAAGGTCTCCAAAGGTCTCACGCGCACCTTCAGCCATATTTTTTTCGTACAAAGTCAGTGCCTTCAGTGTCGAAATCCGGGCAGAAAATAAATAGCAGCGGCATCAGCGGCGGCGGTGGCGGTGGTGGACCAAAAAGCTTTTCCTCGTGCGCGCTGTCATCCGTGCTGGAATATTTTACTGATTGTAAGATATACCCACAGCCAAACCGACCGAAAGTTGAGCGATAAAATTTTCAATATTGCTCCACAGTCGCTGCACAGCGCAAATATGCGATCGGCCATACTCACACTAAGAGATGCAGCCGCCTTCCGCTAAGGCATGGCACCAGACCGACCGCTCAAAGTGAATGTTGGGAATGGGCGAGGGTCGCGTATTGCGGTCGATTCGAAACATGTGTTTCCAAGTGATTTTCCAAAAGGCAAAACTTAAGTTAAAGGTAGTAATCGTCGAAACTTATTTACGGCGCAAATTCATGCCCCATGCACCCCCCTCCTCCCAGCCCGGATGAGCCAGCACACAAAGTTACGGAATTTCCTATTTCCTGCTTAACAACGAATTAGCAACGAGCCGAGCCATAACACCAAAAGTATAATTCATCCTTATATAAAACAATCTTCAATCTATTTGACTCAATCAGCTGCTTCCGAAACAAGCAAGGTCGTCACTAAAGCATCGTTGCCAGTTTGCCCCCCCCCCCCCCACACACGCACACAAGATACACAAGAACAATGCAAGCAGAGAGACAGATGTTGGACATCGTCGTAGACGTAAAATGTCGTCGTCATGTCGCAGGGACGATTTGCTCAACAGACGACGAAATTATTCCCAGTCGCCATGCACATTACGCTGTTTTACCCTCTTTACTTACACATTGCCCCCACGCTGCGTTTCACGAATTTGCGTGTTCAACCCGACCGTGTTGTTTCCACTTTGGGTTTCCACAGTATGGACGTAAACGTAGTCACTAGTCAGGGAGCAAAAAGATCATTTTCAAGGAGACGCGACAACACAGCAGAAAGTTAATTGTACGTTTGCAAACGTCGATAAAATACCCATTAAAATTGTTATTGTAATGCCATTATTGGCTGCGTGTCATCTATACAAATGGCGGCAGTCGTTTGGAGTACAGATTTACACTTTGCCCTTACCAATCGTCTTCTACAAGTCACCATTTTAATATAGGCTCCATTAATCACTAAAGTTGGCGTTAATAATATACGCGCTTGGCATTCGGTGCACATTTATAATAAATATACCTAATACACGTATTCCAACTTTGTGCGTCTTCACTACATTCCCTGTCTTTCTCCTCCCTTTGCCTCCTTTACCAGCCTCTCCACATTCAGAAACTGGCTTCATGATGCGTCAGGTAGATGTCCTTTCATTTCCTTCATTATTTCAGTGACGCATATTAATAATGCTTTTACGAAGCTTTGTGTAGAAGATATTATTATTGATAGGTTTCCCCTATTACCTACAAATAAAACTCATCTATTATGCATAGACGATTCAATTATAAATTATAATAATTCCAATGTGTGACAGGATTCTATTAAAAATTTCAAATGACGACAAGAACACCTAATGGAATGTACTGGATTTACGAACAAAATGTAATCAAGCGTAATTGTCTTCCGATTTTAACCTTGTTTATTAAATATGAAAATTTAAAATGTCAAATACATTTATCACCCCTGTTACACATGCTGGATACCATACTCATGTCCTACATTTCATTATACTGTATTCAACCACCATGGTTATCCGGATTGGATTCAGTGTGAACACATATTGAAGAATGGAGACTCAGCAGGGTTCAAACCCTTGTCCCCCGCATATTCCCCTTGTCACCGCTACAGTTAGACGCATTACCTCCTAACCTGCAAACCCGTCGAACCCATTGGAGTGGAGTTTTTAGCAAGTCACAGATTCATTTCATCTACAGTTGCACCTAACCTAACCTAACCTTTGCACCTCCATGCAAAAATTGGACAAATATCCACACCATTACTACAACCAATCCAGAATAATATGCTGGAAATGTATTTCCAGCAATAGTAACCCAATGAAATACCTACGTAAATTATCCTCCCCCCACCCCCCTCCCGTCTCTAAATTTCAGTGTATTATTACTATTTAACCATATTTCATTCATATATCAATATAATCTACTTGGAAACTTGACGCTTTTCCGGATACAAAAAAAAAAGAAAAAGAAAAAAACGCCATGCGTATAATATTAACAAAATAAGTACAGAGGGAAAATTGTGTAAAATCATGTTCAGCATACGTACAACACAATCGAAAAAGATATCCAGCATGCAATAAATGAATTAAGGGATTTACTTAAAACCCATACACACGTTCATAGGTACAAAGGGCGGACAATGCAACCATTTGACAAGGAGCATACATAGCACGGATTATTGTGGGTTCATTGCATTAGCTTTTCATCTGGCCTGTGAAAAGCAAAACTATACTTAGTATGGTGTTAGTAATACTTTAATTTTCATTGTAAATTTCTCAATCCAACAGCAATCTATCATCGGTTTATTTCGATGGCGTGAGAAAGTAACTAAATAATGAATGCTCTGTACTGGAATAGTTTGGAAAATGCAGAAAAGCTTAAGTATTATTCTGGACCCAAGAATTTTCCAGATTATTTTAATGTTGGAATAATACATATTTATTTTGCAGAATCTGAAATGCAGTTTTATCTGTAGTATTTTAATTTGTATTCTTACAAAGCTATGGGGTATGGTTCCAATTAAAATATTTCATTCACTATAATAATTAAATCCTTCCGTTAATTACTTGTAGTAAACTTAAAATGGAAATCAAAACATATGATTTTTTTTGATTGAATTAAAAACACATCCCAATTACTACAATATCAATCTTTCCTCGGTAGGATTCAGAATGCATGTCCTCCAAAAAAAAATTAGCTTCGTCATCAATTAGGTTAGGTTAGATTAGGTTGGGTGAGTTGGGTAATTCATGAAGAACCTATGCACATTTCTATTTAGTTTCGTAGTTTTAGACCGCTTTTATTATAAACTTGTGATTTTTCCAAGCAACCCAAAGCCTGTAATACCATAGACCCTTTGCAGCGAGATAACATTAATTAGTATCATGTGCGTCGCATAGAGGTGTCTTATTCATTTTGCATTAGGGCACCCCTTTGAATGGCGAAGCTTTTTAATTAGCGGCAAAACTTCGAGAGCGCTGTCTAGTGGCGACAAAGGAAACGAGCGCACAAATAGCCTTTCATCCCCGTTTATACCCAGCGACGGCCGCTTATTTATTCGCAGGTGGGCGCCATTAGTACAGGGCACACGAATCACACGGCGGAAAGTAGGATGCGCATGCTGCGTGCATATTAAACGCATGCACATTTTCCTTTCTCGCAATATTAAGTGGAACGCGCGCGCAATAGAGCGGCGCATATTAGTTTTCCAGCTTTGGCTCGCAAGCGCAACAAGTTTCGCATTTTCTGCGACTTTCAATGTTTCTACATTCAATGAATTCCAAATTCATGTTCTTCCTCAACGACTTGTGTGCCCTGTGCACAAATGCCTTAAACCTGCTAAGCCAATTTTTAGGAGCAAAACCAACAATTTCCACATCACAAACAGTACTACATGTAATGAGATTTTATGTTACTGCGGACGCGCGCATAAAACAGGTAATACCATCCCTAGTATGATTATGACTTTTCAAAATACAACTCACTATTTTAGTCTTTAACTAACCTAACCTAACCTAACCTGCAAATTTTAATCTGTTGAATCTGCTAATTAAGCAAGTAATTATTTGGCACTTGATATAAATTCCGAAAGAACTAAAATATATATTACGCCAAAGTTAGAGAAAACCAATAAAATAATTTCCCCTTCTCCCAAAAGAGGTACAATGATATTGAAGATACATGCAAACAAATCAAATTTGCATCGAATTCCGCAAAGTATTACACACATAAACATCTCATCAACGTCTAACATTTACCAGAGTGTATATTGTCGCCGTATTTTTCCCAAAATAATATCAATTTGCAAGCTGTGCCACTAATTTAAATTCATTCGCATCATGAGCGCATCATTAAAAATCAACCGCAGCGCGCGCGTTGGCAATAATAAATATCCGCCGCCGCCACCCCATGGCAGAATAGATTGGTTTGTTATTTGATTCGTTTGCAGATTTTGCTAATAACCAAATCGCGACTATATTTTATCATTGCTGCTGGAGCGGAAATTTACATAACATAAATCTACGCCGAAATGCATCAACACACTATATTTGGCGGGCAAAAATAAATACTACATGCGTCCCCATTTTCCGATTAAATAGATTACTAGTGAATTGCATCAAAATAATCATCAGCATTAATAGGAATATAACCAATGCAACCAAAGCCGGCAGATCCAAACAAACCTCTAGTCAAGAAGAGTCAAATGCGTCCTTTGCTAATATGTAAACAATTTGTATCTTCACAAGCGGATAATATTTACAGTGGGAAATCAGAGGTAACTTTGCACAATATAGGATATAATGCAATTGCAGATGCGTAATAAACAAGCAAATGCGTTTGATGAAAACAGCGCATTGTTTTTTGATTGCAACTATCATGCGCCCAGGCAAATATTAGTTAGTCAAGTCGATAAAAAATAACTAGACTAGCATGTGCGTCAATATTCGGCGCATTATTGTGCGTAACATTCACACAATGTTTTTGCAATTTAATTTGCAATTTACTCAGCTGCAAAATAGTTTCCTCCGCTAGCGTTCAAATGTTAATACCCCAATTTTGCTCGGCCGCAAATCGACGCCAAACAAACAGCGCTTGGCGCACGCTTCCGATGGCTTGTAATTTAGCCGAATATGGACACATCATCGACAATTGTCACCCACTGCGACGCAAACATTCATTTCGCGTCGTCGCATGTTAAGTGCTCGTTGAGCGAGCGGGCGCGGACGCGCAATAATTACAGTTGAAAAGTTCGATTGCGCCCCAAATTCGCCGCCGCCCGCAACCATTAGCCGCCCGCCGCCCCCCTTCACATACACACACACACACCGGCCGGGAGCCAGCATCACGCTGGACACAGAAGCCATGTGCATGCAGCAGCAGCAGCAGCAGCACCGCGCGCTGTTGCCCCTGGACAAAACGGGCGCTTGTTTCATTATCGCTCGTGCAAATTAATTGCAAACGAGTGCAACAATTGCGCATTACCTCGCCTCTTCAGTTTTATCACGCTGGCACTCATGATAAAATCGTGTACATTGCTAACAATCCATGTTCTAATGCAAATCATTACTTCTCCGTTGAACCCTTTTACGATTATAGATAGATGAAACGATGTTGTGTTGTAAATCCTAGTGGTTTTATGTAATAAAATATTATTATTACATCATACATCATCAATACTTTAACATGCCGGATATATTACAACATCATACTCTACTCCTAACTACTACCGGCTCGGTGTAGCTGGACCACTTAATAAATGTGGATGCAGACCTCTACTTGGTATAACGCTCCCAACGGAAGAGGTATTGACTGCGATCGGTGAATAGAATCAAAAGAAACCAACAAATAGATGAGGAAAGTGGAAATTATTTTCAGTGCTACCAGATTGCTCAAATCGTGGCTAATTGCAATTTTCGTCGCTATTGCTGCAATGGCAATGTAAACATGGTTATACCAAGGATACATCTAATAGACAGACAATATAAAGTGCACAATGTCGTCCCATAACAGTGCAGTGTTGCTTTCCACGGGCACGTGCTTAGCAAAGTGCATCACTAGATAATTACGAAGGCTTAATAATATTGACGTGGACTACGCACTAGGGTCCATCTTAATAAATGCGTGGTACTTTTTACACCAGTCGGATAATAAAATATTCACAGAAGAGGCAAATGCATGGATCATCTGAAAGCCGAACTTTATTCTATTTAGGTTACGATGCATTATCAACTGCACAAGTAGTAAAACGACTTGCAAAGCTTTGATGGTTTTTGGCAAGCTTTTGGCGTTCGCTGGGGACCCATTTGCACACCATGCGCACCGTAAGCGACCGCCAGTAAGCAGCACCCGTCGGCGGCAACTACGCCGAATGCGCGCATTTAATACGTCTGCCTATAAACAATGCGCCCGCCGAGCATCAACATGGCAATAAAATGTGCAGTCCACGTGTGACGAATGGGCTTCCTACTCTTTCCTTCCTACTCTATCAATCTGGATAGATTGATAGATATCTTACGTGGGAGATTCTAATTGGAACTAGTAGCGTAAAACCATGTTTATACAACAATATTAAAGTGGGCTTTCCGAGAATAAGCACAAGCAAGATATTTACATCTACGCTTGTAATTATAATATTTCTTCTTTTAAATGCAATTAAAACGTCAGTTAAGTTCCATCCAACTGCTCTGCCTTCTTCTGAGTCATAGTCTGTTGCATTTCCGGTGGATTCGTCGAGGAGCCGTTGTACAACTTAGGTATAACATCGAAAAATCACCCTACCAAATCACATTGCATAAGACTCTATGATTGCTGTAGATATATTAAAAAAAAAAAAGATAGCCTCGCATGGCCGCCCATTTATGACTGGGTTCGTTAGAACCCGAAGACGGATCTCATTCTCACGCCGCAGCCCGCCATCGGCATGCTTCAATGCACCATTCCCATTCCTTCATACTTCCTTGCACTCTAAGCATTTCGTCCCTACTCAACAGTCTGTTGGATAGTCTGACACTTTCAACTCCTCGTCTGGCTGCCAGCTCTTACATACTTGCATTGTCGTACTGCACAGTTGACCTGGTAAATAATGCAGAGTAAAAGTTGTGCTTCTGGCACGCCACTAAAGATTCTTTAGCCCCACTACCAAGGTGAGAATTCCATCCTGTACCCTGACCTCACCGTACTTAATTACCCATTGTTTAGTGCGTGTAGTCTGATGCTGAATTGCAAATGCGATGGGAAATTCTCCAACTTGCTTGCGATTGTAACTATACAGATACCAAGTATTTCTTAATAATCCAATCATACATGTTACAAACTTAACTACATTTCGATAACATTATTATTCGCACCCCAACTGTGTGTGTGGGGGGGGGGGGAGGGGTGCAAATACAATACAGTAAAATCTCAACTTCCGTCCATCGATTAGGTGCTAAAATTCGGGGCTAGCGTTTGATACTACTTAAAGGTAGTCGAGGAAGGTGAAGCAAGTTGGAGTCACGGTCGCAAGCGAAAACGAAACAAGCGCGTTTAATTTACAGCAAACAACAAACATTAGATCTTAATGCCGGCTGGCGGCGGTAGCACAACGTTGGTTGCCTCCGGCAAATAGAGTCGTGCTTTGTACCGCATGCCTCAACCAGCCTAAGATTTATCAGCAAAGTCTGGAGAGTCCAAAAAGGATCATGCTCCAGCAAAGCACATGCAGCAGCCAGGGCTTGTTTGCTTAGGACCACTTGACATTTACAATAACCAATATAGTTCTCCGTAATTTGTGCATTTGTTTACAGCGTCCATGTGATCCGGAATCCAGGCATGGATGGACGGGCACAAACAATCTCCTAACTTGCCCAATTGCATACTTACAACAAGCACAAAATATTATACTAAATTACCATCTCTTAATACCAACCACACAAGCTTTCGGAAGTTTTGAAGTGGGTTAATCGTGGATGAGATTGTGCCAAAGGCAGGAAAAAAGCAAACGAGTGACCCCTGTCTAGGTGCAGCCACACCAACCAAACCCTCATCATCGCTCCAAATAATGCCACGTGCAGTGTACATCGTTTAAATCTTCCTCCGTACTAATCCGGCCAACCACTTGCAATAAGCGATAGGCACAATAGGTCACCGCAGTTTCACCATTTAATACGCGCCAGCTAACTAGACCCAGTGTTTCAATCTCGCTTTATTTCCCCACAATTCATTCGGAAGCAGTGCACTCGATGAACCCCAGGCTAATAGATTTTGCAACGGATCATATTTCACTGCATACCTAGCCTGCTTTCCAATGCGCCATTCTTTCCATTTCATTCCCGTTTCGCTTCCCGGTTGTTGCTGGCTGGGATGAGTTTGAGGACTGCCCGACCAGTGAAAGCGGGCTTTAATGGAAGACCTATTGTTTAGTGCTGCTAACCGCGCGCCGATCAAACTTCAGCGCGCGCACTTGCCTTCAAGTTGGCTTAATTATGTTCCGGAACATGCTGAAAGATGCTGAGGATTTATGAGCAAACAATGCCCCACATGGCATATGCCCCTATATATAAGTTAATCTCAAGGTTGGTATGCGAACAAAGTGATCAAATTTGCATTTTACCATCAAGATGTACCATGTATTGTAGTACCATTGCATTATTATCTGGGAACTTGAAAAAACGCAAAACAATTCTAATGCGTCAAAATGTAGTTTGAGCGGTATTTGAGAAATTGCCCTTAGCATTAGATAGACATGGGCTATTTATTATACACATTATAAAAATACCATGTTACCCTATTCCATTAATTAAAATATCAGCTACTAGACGAAATTCCAGCAACATGAAAATAGTGTGCAGCAAACACTATTCTCATGTTGGGATTTGTGTATTATCCTAGTGGAAATGTGAAAGCCGGAAGGTAGAAAACTGTTTGTTTCATTTCAACACATCTGATGCCTTTTCAACAAAATTGCACAAAATTGACTGCTTTTTATTAAACACACATTGAATACAGCTTTGAATGAATTTTCTAGTTCTGGGTGACTGACCTGATAGACCACATTATTTTCGGCCTAGATATATTTACATATCAATATCTTCTTCTTCTTCTTAATCTTTACCGCCCCGCTGCCTGCGGATAGGCCTACGATAAACTTTCACATTATTTTTCTCCCTTAATTAGCAATTATACACATTGTGCTAGTGTGCAACTCTTTCTGGGCGAACAAAATTCTCAGGTATTTTCCTCATAAAATAATATTATAATCAAATCATAGGCAATTTTAGAGTAATGAAAATAAAGCAAAAAATAATTGTAGAAAGGCGCACAGAGTGAGCATTCACTGGGATGCGACGAGTGTGTAAACTCTTTGCTAGCGCATTATTATCCGAAAATGTGGAACAACAGCCTTGTGCAATTCGGCGGCTTTTCCACAACCGAAATGCCCGCACATAAATAGATTCTGGCACTGAACTCATCGCCAGTTTCATCCCGCCTCAGAGCATTGCAACCTCGCCACATCTCTGCTTTTCCCGTGCCGTAGATGAACGCTCCACACGCAACGAAACCAGCCCAATGCCCAATGTTGCATCGCAACTGAAGAACATTCAAGATATTTATTACAACGCATAGGAAATAGTCGTACGTTTGGAAAATCGTGAAGAAGTAAGCACGGGCATGATGATGATAAAGCGTTTATACTCAACTCCTCTGAAATCAAGTCGACGTTACAACAGTTGGCAGCTCCACGCTGTGGGCCAAGCTTAAGGAAGTGTAGCCACACCAAGTCCCATGTAGCATCGAAAGAGAGCAAAGCTTGGGAGAGCTGACCTATGCTTAGGCTGTGATATTGT
This sequence comes from Ecitoglossa quadriceps, assembly GCA_027574925.1. Classification (NCBI taxonomy): domain Eukaryota; kingdom Metazoa; phylum Arthropoda; class Insecta; order Coleoptera; family Staphylinidae; genus Ecitoglossa; species Ecitoglossa quadriceps. The sequence goes on along the minus strand of JAODGC010015559.1, from coordinate 33,035 downwards.
GCAATGAAGCAAACGGGCATCTGTATCAGTTGCAATTATTAGATTACAACAGTCGTTACTTTTGTGTCACGCTCGACAACGAAGCGAATTGTAACTGAACCCCTTCAAGTGGAAACAAACTTTTCTTTTTTCCATTTCTGTGGGCAAACACTTTCTATTCTTTTAAATAGCGCATTAAGGTTCTTAAGCTTCGTGTTATTGTTAGCTGCTTTTAGTTGAGTTTAATTTTAAATGGACGAGGATTGAAAATAGGAATGACTCAGGTTCAACGCGAATCGACCAGATTTGACCAGTGAGTAATTTTTGGCGTGTTGCAATATACTGTTAAAAATAACGCAATGCTCCTACATTTTAGTTAGTTATAATAACATTTCAAGACGCTTGGTATTAACAACGAAAACACAGTATCACACATTTTCTGTATACCTTATCAAGCAATTTAATCCACTTGTCAAACATCTACTTTATTAGCAATACCATCCACCACCTTTCACACACAGCGCATTTTCTGAATCAATGGATAAAAATGACATTTGTGGCCCACTATGCTTCCGGATGTTTGATGCTAGTTTATTGCATACCTATCTGTTTCCCCTGCAGTGCCATCCACCACTTCATAACATGTGCGTTATGGGCTAATGCTAAATCGAGTTTGCACTTTGAATTTCCGCATAAATGTCATCGCTTAAAACGACGATGACTTCACTAGGCGCCGCCGCCGCCACACGCTAGATTGTCTCCGAGGACAGAGGGGCGTAATAAACACCCTACCTCTTCGTGCGCGACTAGCAAACAAGTTTACTTCATTCGATGGTGCACCGCATCACGGTCCAGAAGAGTTGTGTGAACTTCGACGAGTTTGCCAAGCATACAAATGCACCACCGTACGTACAGCGTGAGTGCAGCACTTGTCGTCGCCAAACAACAACACATTCGGAGAACCAAACACTGCTAGCTGGCCCGCCGCTTGGTGTGCGCATTTCAAGTCTGCATAACAAATAGCTTGTTATTACGTTTGGGAAATTTGCGAATTTACGAATTCCGCACTGAAGCTACACGCCAGATGTGGGCGCTGCTAATCATAAGCGCTCACCACAAAAGAAGTATTACGCCGGTGGTGTCAATTTGGCAAATGCGCCAGCTTTGGCCCCATCACAATGATTAGGTAATTCTGAACGTAAATTGAATTACATCACATCCTTTGTACTTATTTTAGGTTAATTACGCCTTAAACACACACACACAAAACAACACAATCGCCTTGTTGAAATTATTCCGTTTCTTTTGCAAATATTAGGTGCGAATACAGCATCCGCATCCAACACCATTGCTCCTCTTCCCCTCCACGTCCAATTCAAATCCTCTCGGCGGCTTTCCTCTCCTGAAACTCTGGCGCGTATGCAAAGAGTGCGCCAAATTGCCAACGACCTAAGTTACCATTTGCCGGAGCGAATTCTGCAGTAATTTGTAGCCGCGTTGGCCGCTTAAAACTACCTCTTTAAATATGTGCGACATGCATGCACACCCTCACACGCGCCGCTTTATTATCCCCGAAGCCCATCCGCGACCGACGCGTTAATGCAACCAATGGTAAAATGGGCCAACTTTTAATTGCCCATTTGATATAGTTTTATTAAAAAAGTTTCTCCGCTGGGGCGGGGACGGATAACAGAGAGCTGGGGAAAAAAATAAGAAAAAACAACACCGCCGGCACTCTTACAAACCTTTTACGTTAATAGCGCAATTGGGCATTCCAATACCAATGCGCCGATGAGAAAAAGAAAAAAAAAAGACATGGGAATATGCTGTCACAAATTTATGCAGTCCGTATTGATATTTTGCACGTACATCGGCTGGAAAAGCATGCAATCAATTAAAGGGACGTTTTTCACTACACCCACACTTAAATCCATTGCAACGCATTTTATATTTACAACTCCATCGTAGGAATTCATTAAGTGGCGCTGCAAGAGTGTCACGTGCTCAGCACTCGAAGGAGTTTAATTAAAACCAACTTTTCGCTTCAAATAATCCTCGACGGGATAAAGTTTCTTCTAATAATACGACGATTAACATTCAGGTATTGCGCTCGATTCTCATGTTATTCCTATTTATCATCATTAAATTTAACCATTGCAAATAACCATCCACGACCTCATTTTAATGCCCCAAAGAAACACATCCATTCTCATTGTTTCATTCATCGCCACAACGAATTGACATTACTTGCTGCAAGTGGAAACTTTTCCACCGTCAACTTCTTGTTATTGTTGTTCCACTGCGAAAATAATGACTTTACTAGCCACTTTAATTTCTTTACGAAGACAACAACATAATGCGTCGTTAGTGGAACGATGAGAACTTTTCTTTTGAGATGCAAATGCTAAATATTCATCACAGGGTGCGCGCAGATATTTATCATGTCGGCTTAGAGTGTCACTTGCTGCACCAACCTCGTCATCATTTCTATCTCGACGAGCATTCCGAAAATTCCACCATTTCTTCGTCGTGTTGAAATTTCACTTAGACCACCACCAAAGATATATGCAATCACAATATCCATTCGCTATGAATACGTAGCTCGCTTGAATGTCCACGTTGGGGCATGCGATTTAAATTCATTGCGAGCAAGTAAAATGCGACAAAGTCGAGCTGGCTATTTAACTAGGTTTGTCTACTAGAATCACGGCCAACGAATGAACGCAATATGCAAAACAGGTATTTAAATGGGAAAAAAATCAAAACCAAAAACACACACACAAGACGTAGATGAATTAATGCAAATGGAAATTATTCCGAATTAGGCAAATTCCCGTTCGGAGACGATACCTGCCAGAGATATGACGCTTTTAATATCGCTAACAAAATATAAAATGGAAATCTTCTCTTCTCCTTTAGGGCGCTTATCATTGTCGTTGCGCTCGCCTTTATCTTCACCCTATCTCCGCGTGCAAATGATATATGCCTAGCTATCCATTTTCCCACTAAACTGATTACAATCCCCAAAACTTTATCCTTCTTCATCGCGCCACGTCCACATGGACTGCAGAAATATTTCCAACGGCGATACACACATCGTATTACCAATATCGGTTCATAGCCAAATGATACATCCAAGCACTTGGTTGAAATTACTAGTAATTACAGAATTTCTCCATACCCACTTGGTTTTCTTCCACACTTCGTTCAGCTGGTTGGTTGGCGTTTCGGTTGGAAGTGAGGAAAGCACTAAAACTAAAAATCATATTGGATTGCGTTTACTTCCTTGCTTCATTCAAGGAAATTAAATTGTTCCCAACTGTTTTCCATGTGGTGGTGCTGCTGCTGCTGCTGCTGCTGCCGCCCGCGAGCAAAGACGTTGTCACGCTACGTTAGCAGCTACATTATTATTAAAATTTCTTCCTTCTGCACTTTATTTCACCATCTTGACAGGCATGCGCCACACAATGATATTGTTGATTAAATTGTTTGCAGATAGCTTCGCAGTAGAATGCGAGTGAAGGAATTGCTTTCGACTAAATCAGGCATTATTTGATTCAA
>JAODGC010015559.1:13036-24234 GCA_027574925.1 Ecitoglossa quadriceps | reverse complement strand
TCCTTCTAATCCCGGAGATGTCCCCCCCCCCCCCCCCCCAACCCCTTCCACCTCTCCCCCACCTTGCCCCATCGTGGGGCGCATGTATAAAAACGAAATGTTTCATCGAGCGACTGACTAATGCCCAATTCCAGCCAGCCAAATTGAATTTAATGTATAAAATATTTCACGCACATTAAATATGCATAGCATATTATATATCCGCCACAAACACCGTCATAAACATTGCTCCCCCATTACCGCCTCCACCACTCCCACCCACCGCACGCGCTTCACTCACATCGCGCATAATTACACGCGACTAATTCCCCCCCCTCCACCCAATCCCCACCGCCCCTTCGCTCGTATCAAGCAAGCAACGGATACAATTCGTATCCTCGTTCTTAATTTCGTTTTCATGCTTGCCTTCACGTCTTTATTGGATTCGCGCCCACTCCAAATTCGCAACCTGCACAATCAAGCAGTGCGCGCAAACAGGGCGCGCATAGGTTTGATGCGTGGATGTCGCACCCTTTGCCAAACACATTTTCTTCCATATATAGTACATGAGCATTAGCGCAAGATGCAGTGGCATATTAGTGGAGATATGAACGCTATTAGAGGGTGTAAGAGTTTCAAGAGGATTCATTCCTATTACAGAATATCATGATGTTGTTAAGTATGCCACCACCACAGAGATGTGTTTAGGTTATACCTAAATTAGCTAGCTTGCGAAGCCGGCGGTGGTACAAAGGGGAGTAGGTAATGTTGAATACGGTTTCATGTTGTCTACAACTGAAAATGGGCTACAACTTTGTGGATGATTCGTGGCATCCAAAAAGGTGCTCAATGTTATTCCTTAGTTTCTAAGTAATTCAATACGTTGGTATTAACATATTCCCATTGGACGCCAATTTATATTGCATGTGGGTGGTAAGTCAAGTTAATTAAGTCATCTGCGCACCAAAGAAAATTCCAGGATTTATATTGCGTGTTGCATCAAAACGCAACCTCCCCACCATTGATTCAATTTGTTTTTATGAATGCAGATAATTTACTATTTCACATAAATACCACCACCTCAGATAATCCGCGCGATGGCTTCTTAACTCGGTATCCACAAAAACATGAGATTAGCTATAGTTTTACGCCGACAGCAAGAGACCGACTTTACGATCGCACCGGCGAATAAAACATAAAACTTTCTTTCGCAGCGAATTTATTAGCAATATGTATTAAGCAATTATTTTTATGCGCGTCGCTAGTAAATAACGCTCGTAAATTTTGCAATCCGCCCCACACATAATACAAGAAGAGGATCTCTGTTCACAAGCGCGCGCCCATTACAGGCAGCATCCCACGATGCACACGAGCGCCAACCTGGAAGACTCAACAAACCGCAATGGAATGAATGATGCGCAAGGGGTTGGAGAGAAGGAAAAAAAAACTAATTGTCATATGTAGATGGGATTGCGGATGTCGGATGATATCAAATAATACGAATCATAATAATTGTGACAACACAACGCAGGAATAAATCAGCAGAATATGCAAACATGGCCACAGTGAATTTGTTTTCCACTTTTACAAGTTGTATTGCATTGTGGAAAGAAAATTAAACGCAGAAGCAATATAGAAAGCATAAAAAAGAAATGAAATATCGTAAAGAGCAGAATCCCGCAGCTATAAATCAAATCACTACGTTTGTGGACCCTCAAAGTATTACGATGAGATAAACGCATTTTATTGTCAACTCTTGCGACATCGCAACTAATGAAGGGTTGCTTGCTTCTCGGCTACAAACCATTCAGGCGCACCAAAGCAATGGAAAGCAAGCAGTATGTATGCGCATATTACAACCTTATAAAGCCCTTTCAAATAAATTACGTCCCCCATTTGGGCATAAATGTTTATCCGAACATTCTCACCGCGTTGCGTTCACTTCCAACAATCCTTGTAAGGCCCATGCCCTACAAACGGTGCACCAATTGAGGCACTCGCAAATAACAAACTGTAGCAAACCCAATCCATAAAGGCACCGACGCAAAACATATCTTTGCGCATTCTTCGGTTTACATTTGAAAAGCCTTCGCTGAGAACGCATGTTCACTCCAGTCCACTCGAAAAGAATGTTGTTATAGACATAAGCGACGAGCGACCGAGCAAGCCAAGCCCTTGCAAAGAAGACATGGGTCCAAAAAGGAAGACGACGCAAAGAGCAGCGAAATGGATTCATACACGTCCGGTATGGTATATTATATATGCATGCAATGACGCGGGCGAGCTTATTGCACGCTGCTGCCCAGTCGAGGAGACTTCCTCCCATACCGACTTTGACCCCAACGTTATAGCTGCTGGTGGTGTTGCGTGCGAGAATCTTTTGCCACGTATACGTACCACATTTTACACACGCAGCAGACTACAACATTGCACACTTTCAATCATTGATGCGAGCAACTTGGACAGAGTTAGCTTGGCGGCTGTGGATGGACAAGGTAGGTTCGTAGTCATGAATCTAGTAGCGCTAGTAAGAGAAGCAGCTGTATTATTGCGCTTTCTTGCCGTGTGCTTTCAAATTATTTACTTTAAGGATGTCACAAAGCAAAACTTGGAATGGAATTGCACTTGTTGTGTAGAGAGGGTCTTGGCAAATTGCAGACTTTTCCGCCAGCGTACAAGTTCCCTTCTACTCAAATGTACAGACTTTCAACTCCTTTATCGCAGAAAAATAAAAACAAACAATGCCACAAAAAAGGTTCCTCTCATTAGTTTGAAATTGTTAAAATATAGCCGCGTACAACTTATATGATGGAGTGAGTGGCCTTGAAACTGCATCTGCCCATTTATGGGCTAATTCCGAAATCGTGGGAATTGGGATATAAATAATACAAGTTCTAATTAAATGGTGGAATTATTCGAGGAAAATGTGATAAAGAAAGAAGCAAAGTTGTGTGGTGGGGGGGGGGGAGGAAAAGGAGGGAGGGAGAGGGCAAAGAGGGTAAGGGCTTGGCCATCTAGTTAATTAATAGTAGATGCAGTAAATGCTTACGATGGAATTAAATAGATAAACAAATTTCGTTGCAATTCCAATGCAAAGCATGAAACCCTAGAATGCTCGCCGGAAATAAAACGCGTACACTCGGCGTTTTCTTCCCACAAATGGTATTTGCTGGTTTTCGGCCGCCGGAGGTAGTGATGGTACCCTGTGCACCATCATTATTCTCGTCGCGTTGTTATCATCGCTCTTATTCCTCATTGCGTCGCGTCTAATTTGAATAATTCAAGTGTAAATGTCTCCATCGTCATACAGCATCCAACGTAAAAAGCGGGCACTCGCCCTGGGATATAATATAATATTTACACATCGCCCTCGACGACCGCTTGCACGTCTCGCGCGTCGTACACAAATTACGACGGCATAACAATAAGTGGAAAACGTTAAAATACCGCTCGCAAAGGGCCTCACCGAGCGTGGAAATACGACGCTCGGACTCGACGTGCTTTTGCTCTTTTTACCGCGCCCCGCGCTGCCACTTGCGTGTCCACTATTGTTGTGTGCGCATTGCTTGCCTTCTATGCCGCTTTCGTTACAAGTCCACCGCTACCGTCGCCAACCGGCGGCGGCGTTGGCACGCTTATTAGAAGCTCCCGGTCGCCGCCGCCGCCGCTGCTACTGCTGCCGTCGTCGGTCCGGATTTTAATTAAATTATATACTTCTAAGCATAATTGGGGTGTATTTCACTCGCGGATGCGCGGGCGGGATTGCACAAAACACCAGCACCCATCCAGTCGCACGCGCGCTCATTTATTATTTACATTTCGTGAAAAAGCTACGGCATAAATTCCCCAGTCTTATTTGCGTTGTACCAGTCAGCTCGCAAAATGGTCAAGGCAACAAAAAGCGGGACATTTGCTGTGATAAATATTTCGCAGTTTCAAAGCCTTTTTTCCGCGCTCTTGTGTGCTGGTGGTGCATGAATGGCCCGAATGGACTGCTACCATTAGACGAAAGCGGCGAGACTATACTGTTATGGGACTCGTCAAAATGCTTCAGCTAATTAACTGCCATCGCGGCTCGGCTTTATTTTTAATATCTTCTTATGCCGAATGTGGTAGGCAAACGAAGCAAAAAAAAAAATTTGGCAACATTTTCTGACTTAGGCGCGGAGAGAGATAAAGAGATCTATTTGATATTGCAACGAATATTGTACATTATTACAGAATAAATGTTAAATATTTTTTTCTCTAGTTACACTACGAGCCAATTGCGACTGCAGTGTTAAAAGCACGAAAGCATCTAATTTCAAGCATTTCCCACTCAAAGACCAATTAGGAAGAAATTCTAAAAATTGATTACCACCCTACATTTTACTTCCATTTTATAATACCAGTCATGCATACAAAACAGTATACCCCCAACAAGTTGCTAACTCAAATGTCCACAATATAACCCTGCAAAACGCATCAACAACACACTCCCGTAGAATTAATCTCACCTCTGCATATTCGTAGCTTTCTTTGCACCAATTGCTGCAACGCAGCAGTGATACACCATAAAAATTTGTTGTTCCGCAGCAAACGCGCATTCTGGGTACTCAACCTGGTCGCCGCTGCCGCTGCCGCCGCCCCCGCACGCAACTACCACCTTGTGTTTTTTCTTCTGCCCAGCACCCGCGTGCACACCCACTATGCTGATTGTTTTTCACAATGCAACGGCGATGTCGTTGGTTGTTTGTCGCGCGCGCGGGCTCTAATTGTTTGCGCCGACAGCGCACAGTGAGCGGCAAATTTTCACACGCACGCCAACGATTCATTACCGCCGCCGCCGCCGCCGCTGCCGCCGAGATCTTTACTACGCGCAATCATAGCAACTCCGACTTTGGATGCGCCCTGCACATTATTTATCTTTACATTGGCACTAACTAACAAAGGCAAGTAATTTCTTGTTACAAATGGCAATTAAAATTATTGCATTTTCATCCGCTTATTAAATAGTACAGACTTGTAGAGAATTTACATAGCATCAATTGATGGTAAGAAATGCAAACATCAATGAATTCAGTTGCACGTTATTTATCGATTTCTTACGTTGTCTGTACGCAGCCTTAGTATTTTTGTACCAAGCCATTACACCAATTCGATTTCGATTACGTTGCTGTAGTAATATAGATGGAGCAATCAGCCAGCGTCAAGTTTGGCAACACCCGAAGATGGCCCGCCGATCGCTAGAAATATATATCTTTGCACGCTTATAAATAGCTAAGTGCTGACCAAATGCGAGCAACTCCCAAGCGCGTATTATGCGTATGTGGGTCTTCCGCCGACACGGCGGCGGCCAGGCTAAAATTAGCAATGACTTTCATGAGCACCCGCGTATAATCCATGACCCATCACGCACGCTGATGCAGCCGAAATATGCATGTGCGTGCACTTTTCATATGCAATTGATCAAGTAAAGAAAGAAAAAGGAAAACAAGAAAAACCAAAAACCCAAAAAACGGAACACAGACAATAATCCCATTCGTCATTCGCTCATTCCAGCGTTGGAAAAAGCCGCAACTGGCAATTACCGCTGCTAGCAGGTATTAACGTGGAGTACATTAGGCGGATTAAAGTGCGCTTTTCCGAGTTAAAATCGTTCGATTAGCAGATATTGGAATGGATTGGGCCGCACAGCGCAGGGCTGAGCGAGCGGTAACATGTGGTTGTGGTCTCATGGCAGTGCCGGTGGCAGCGACATGGGGAGCAGAGTCGTGGAAGGTTGCGGAGGGGGGGGGGGGAAGGGGGCAGTTTGTTGGGTAAAGGGAGGTGACATTCGCAAAACATTTCAATTTTATGCGCACCGAAATCAACTGTGTCCAGTGCATGCAGAGCAAATGGGAACGAGGTGATTTATCGTAATTTAGCTAGCTTTCCAACGAGAGAGGTAATTACTTGAAAGCGGCGATTAATTAGACGCATTAGGGAGATATCATTCACAAAGCGGAAATTTAAGTAACTAAGTAAATGTTTATACCTAAAGCAATAAACATTGCTTTGCAATGGATTTGGATTTAATTCAAAGCAGTCACCCCCACCCCCTCCCCCTCCCAAATACACCCCACATACACACACACCTCCTCCTCACCGTACTCCCCAAACATACTTGGCTGGAGTAAAATATACAATATGCCACTGTCGTCGCATTCGATTTTTCCAACGTTCATCAACTTTCCTCCACCGCAATCACCATTAAGTTGAATATTGCTCACACATAAATCTCTGTCAATGTCGCTGCATAGTCTCTGCTTCCATCACCGGTGGAGCACAACTTTTCCTCGAATTATATGAAATTCCAAATTCAATCCCCGCCTACATTGATTTTGGCCTTTACTAGTATTTTAGTGTACGCTAGCGCTTCAGCCGGAAACTTGCAACGCACGCGAGGGGTGCACTCGCGTAAATCGGTCGTCAGAAATAAAACGTCGGCGGCGGCGTAGAAAAAGCGCGCAACGAATAAAACCCACATAGATCGATTTGCATAATTTCGCGCAACGCATTCAACTTGGAGTAGTGCAAAATTTCTCGCAAACCTAGCGACCCCGAGACTGCCACCCGTGGGTGAAACCATCACCACCACAACCACGCTCAAAGAAACCTGCGCCTTTGCGCGGAAAGCCGAGATGAAATCAAAGAAAAGAAGAATAGGGGGAAATCTAACAAGTCACGCCAAAGAAAAAAAAGGGCACAAGGTGAGATCCCCCATCGGTACAACGAGACCATCACCTCGACATGTAGGTTCTTCTTAAAGGCAAAGTGGATTTCCTCTCTTTGCCGCTGATTTGCATCTTTACCATTGGCCGTTAATACATCCCCCCCCCCCCAGGAATAAACGACCGAATGCGTCTCTTACTCTACCAGATTGTTGGTGTTATTTACACGACCAAAACAGTCCCGCAGCGGAATGGCAAACGCACACATTTTAAAACACTGCAGTTTTAAACTGTACGAGTTCATGTCGCCGGCGGCTGTAAAAGCGTAAAAAGTATTAAACGTTGCATACGCCGTCGCCACCGCAACAGCAACGCACGTCAAGGTAGCAGCCCAGCTTCAACATTCTGCGACATACCAAACTATTTTTATATAACACACTATGTGGGTGTGCCAGCCGAAATTTCCATTACGACATGTATATACATGGTTCAATTCAATTTGCTGCTGCTTACATGAAATAGCAATTAGTTCGCATATTAGTGGTAAGCAAGCAAGTCCGCAAGTATGGAGTTGGAATGGGGTTGATAACAAAAAATGGTTCAGAAAACAAAAAGCCCCATTCCAATACAGACTAATTTGATCATTCTGACATCTATTATCAGCGATAATCTCATAAAGCAAATGGTGTAAACAGTGCTTCCCTTATTGCATCGCTTGATTGTTGATTCCAACCCCATAGATTTGCACCCACAAAAGAAAAACAAAAAATCAAACTGAAGGAGGCAACAAATCAAACCTCTTCTCTCGAGATGTAAGCCAACACGTAATGTTGACCCGGTAATATTCACTTCCTTTCATCCACCCTTTTGCTGCAATATCGCAGCAATTTGCTGACTCTAGGGACAAGCTGAGTGAATTAGTGATGCAATCCCAATTTAATCATGATTGAGTGATAGCAATAAATGCATGTCAATAAAAGGAATAATAATAAAAATTTCAATAAACCGCCTGCAAAATTCAATCAATAGTGGCTGCTCTTAAATTTAAAACGGATGATGACATTCAGATCAACGCATCAGTCGACAACCAGCGTCATTTCTAGGATGCCATTAATGTTTATTATATTCATCCCCAAAATTATCCACTTCCCTCGCGCCTCATGAATCGCGCGTCATTTTGCAATACTCGCCTTTCAACATCAACCCATCGCAATGCAACGCAATGAAAACTCAAGTTAATGCAGCTTGCAATCATCGCGTGCGGAATCAACGCCGAATGCGGGGATGTTAATAAATTTACAGCGACGAGCGGTGAGTTTTCCATTATGTGCGCGACGCGTATGCATTGCATTTGATGCGTGTCATGTTCCCACGACATAACCATTATTATTGTAACGTCTATCCGTCCAAACCTGAACGACCTCCATTTTTCAAATCTCTGTATAAATTCACGCCAACGAGCAACATTTCATTCCAGCCACTCAATTAAATACACACGTTAATTATTACCATCCACCAACACTCAATCTCACTGCAGTCTTCAGCAAACGCAATTTAAATCCTTCAACCTCACCCCACCCCCCACTCCTTCACCAGCTGAAATAGTTGGGGACACAACATCAAATTGCAATTCCACACGTTTTCGAATACATCACAGCAATTGAATATATTGTACGTATTCAAAGCCAGCAGCAGGAAAAAAAATTGTTTGCAGCGTTTCACGCTACATCATCCGAATTCGTAGAAATGCACAAACGCACACATTCGTTGCAACTCCCACAGCGATTCTGGGCCATGCATGCGTTGGCATTGTCCAAAATTTCGCACATTGCGCGTGTAGTGCAAAGCAAACTCGCAGCTAGGAAATATTTCATCTCCAAAATGGTGCGGCGCACAACCACCTCGTAGAACGTTGGGCCGCCTCAATTGCAACAGGCCGAAAATTCGCGCACGCAAATTTCACATATGATCAAATGCAATCAACTCGCATTTTTGTTTCTGTACAATTGAATTATGCACATTGCCACTCGTCCGATAAAGCGCATACACACATGCCGATTTTCGCCCGGTGCTGTAAAACATCACGTATGCAAACGGGTGCGTGTAGGCGAATTTCGCGCTCTGCGCCCACCATCGGCCCCACAGTTGTGTATTATTGCTTATTGGGATTTATTGCTCGCTTCGCTGTGCGCATCTACAAGGCATAACAAATGCGTGTGGAGCAAGGTGTTTCCAAGCCTATATGGCCGCATATGTTAATCGAAACGAAAATATTGAGTCCAGCTCAAAACGCACACCGAGATAATTACGCCGTACGCAAATGCAGCATGAGTTAAATCACACTCATTAATTCCTCACTAATCACTAATCACCTTAAATATACCCCCAGCTGCAGTGAGTAAGGACGATTATCGTCGGATGATTCACGCCACATTACCAACTCCAAGCTGATAACACACTTTGTTGGTCATGTTTTTCAAGCGAGATATTCATTTCCATGCCATATAATGCACAAATCAGTGCATGAACGAACGCCTTGGGAGATCATTAAATAAAGCAGATTGTATGTACGCTCATATCATCCTCTCTGCACAGCTTACCCACCCTTAGCGCTCAGCCCCCCCTCCCCCCTCCCCCCTCCCGCCACGTTTCGCCAACTTGGCCTGGCGCACCACACAGACAGAGAATTCATCCTGATACTAGACATGCTGCAAATCCCTCCATCACACTTTATCTTTTATCCGACTCCGAAATGTTCAATGGGACTATGCACAATGCATCCGCAAGTGTACGCAATCATATCGTGCACCTCGCCCGACTATGAAGAACCCACGTTGCACGCTGGATACATACGGTAAAGCCGATTCATTGCAATCCTCATAAAGACTGGTCCCATTCGACATCGCAATATACTGGATTAGTTCAATTGTAAACGTCCGTACCATATAACGGCTAAACGTAAGCGCACACGGTGAGAGAGGAACAGCAGTTTGTCTTCGATTCCATCTTCATATCTCCACCTCGAAACGAATTTTGACTCCGAATTGATACTACCGCGCACAGCATCAGATATTTCGACGACGACAGTTAAGATAAAACGAGTCATCATTTACTCGGCACTTTCCTGCCTTGGAGATGTCACAGAGCGTGTCGCCCTTTTTTCCCAACGACCTGCACCACTAATCCCCACCGAGCTCAATGCCGCTGTCATTCCCAGAATAAATGGATCAATGAATAAATATCCGTCCTTGATTATGATAAAATGCATAATCCTGCAGACTAGCCTTCCCAATGGTGATTAACACATTTTCGATTGTGCGCTAAATATATGGAATGTGTGCTGCACGGGGCTCGAATTTCCAATGCGAACAGGAATGTGAAAAGCGTGTGTGTGTGTGTGAGAGAGAGAGAGAGAAAGATCTGCAAGACTTGTTAGTAATCAAGGCATAATGTGTTTTTATTATGCATTAATCGGAACGTAGATTATTTTTAAGCCCGACTCACACCATGCATTATTCATTCCAATGCAGGTTGCAATTTTAATCCCCATTCAACTATTATTTTCTTTTGTGCTTAGGTGGTTAACGACAAAGAGTTTGGATTTATGATGATTATACCGAAAATTGATATAAATATTTGGCAAGTATATTATACACGTAAGACAATAAAATGGACTGTTGAAAACAAAAAAAAAACAAACATATAAAATGTCTATTTCTATTGTCCCCTTGCTGCAACCAGAGTTGGATAAGTTGGGGTAATAAGGCTGAAACAATATTAATAAAGTGTTGGGCTGATTTCGTTAATCTATTACGTGTGTGCTTTGACAATTACTTCAGTCTGTACCGAACTGAATGGGTCGCCATCTATCGGCAAACAGCCGCAGGTGGTTTTACGTTTAATATTTCATCACCGCAATGATCGTATATCCTGTAAAATCACAGACGGTTTTATGAAGCAAGAAACATAAAATGTCTATTTCTATCGCTCCATTCCTGCAACTATTGTAGGGCTATTAATCACCTTCAATTTGATTGCAAAACAGAGTTGGATCATTAGCTTTACAAGTAGTTAATAAGGTAGGTTAAAGCAATATCACCGAAATAAATGTGTCGCCATCTATTGCGGACTGCCGGTGTTTTAATTTTTAATCCACGTTTTCTATAAGAAGCAATAATTCACTGCAATGCCAAGGTTAGGAAAAGCGCAACAACAAATTCCACTCATAACATTTTCCATACAAATCCTGCAACACGTGCATCGTAATGTGCACTGTAAGTTCAGCACTCGCGGATTACGCGACCATGCTGGCGAAACACAGACACCAAATGCATCCTCCCACCACCCCTTCAAATTTGCGCTGCGCGTGGAACTACACAATGCCAAAATTGATTCTCTATATTAATTCGGAGTTTGCATCGCCAAGCGTGCGAAAGTCGCCGAATGAAGGTTAGGGTTCAAGTAGCAACACGCCGGCAGCATCGGCAACTCCTCGACCGGCTAAAGACATTGCGATGCCGCCGCCGC
>JAODGC010015228.1:71855-119279 GCA_027574925.1 Ecitoglossa quadriceps | reverse complement strand
TTTTTGTTCTTTTGTTTTACAATAGGCGAACTTGCGGATGGATATGTTCCCAGTCAGGTGGAACAACGTCCGCTGGAGAAATGGCTTTTTCAGCCTCCACTGAAAACACCTCGGCAATTTTTCACCATGGTGCTGCCACCGCCAAATATAACCGGCTCTTTGCACTTAGGACATGCGTTCACTGCCACCATTCAGGATGTCATTGTAAAATGGTATGTTATTTATTTAGGGGAGAATTGCAATTGTCAGGAGGCTTTCAAAGAACGCATCAGCAAATTGTTGCTAAAAATTGTTGTAAGACTGGAGGGAATTATGGTGCAATAGAGAAAAAGTATTAAATTGAAATAGTGTTTCAACCAAATCATTTTTGCCTTTATAGAAAATTGATATTTGTGAAAGGACGGGATCAAATAGGTAATGCTCAACCAAAACGTAACAAGTACGGGTGTGGGCTTCCAGAACAACCCCATTCATCAAATGCCATTAGAATATACGAGGAGCAATTGCTCTAGCGCCATCTCCACTTTATGTTTGAACTGAATTTAAGAATTCTGAATCTAATTTTAGGTTTTTATTGACTACTCTGAATTTTGCTCTAACAGGACAATTTTAAGCACGTACGCAACATTCATTTCTTTTTACGCGATGCTGGGAGATGAAACGGAATAAATTTACTTTAATTTTTTTTTGCTTTCTGGTACCAAAAAGGAATCGGATGAATGGCATTGACACTTTGTGGATTCCCGGAATGGATCATGCGGGAATAGCAACACAGGTGATTGTCGAGAAGAAAATTTGGGCCGACAGTCGACGCACTCGACATGATATAGGACGTGATGAATTCGAACGCCAAGTGTGGAAATGGAAAACCGAAAAGTCCCACGTTATAGGTAATATTGCAGCAATGTAGAAGCCGATCGCGCCTATGCAAAGTACATAGCCGATTGATTGATGATCCTGGCTGGCACTCGCGGAAAAACACTTTTCGCTCATTTGTAACCTTGTTCACTTCTAATGCCCGCTAAGGTGACTCCTTTCCATGCTTTTTTCTTTCTTATGCAAACACGCGAGCATTCCAAGCACCTTAATTTTGAAACAATGTGTGGCAATTTTTCCACTTCTTGTTTGCGCCTGCAATAGTTCTACACAAATGAGAGTGTGCTTTCTGTTTGTTAAAATCAAATATACAAATATGTGATAAATAAACGAACCCTGTTTCTATTTACCGTCGTTTGGATGCTTCACACAGGCGACCAATTGCGTCGATTGGGCGTATCTATCAACTGGGAGCAGGAATTCTTTACAATGGACAAGCAAAGAGCTAGGGCTGTTGTTGAAGCCTTTCTGAAACTTTACCAAGATGGCTTGATTTATGAAGATGATGCACTAGTTAACTGGTCATGTGGCTTGCAGTCTGCTATATCTGATATTGAAGTGGAACATTTGGAAATACCCGGACCCACGCAAATTGCCCTCCCCGATCGTGAAAGTCCCGTGGAGTTTGGGTACCTGACCGAATTTGCTTATCAATTATCAGAAGATCCGAAGAAGGAGGCAGTGGTTGCTACTACCAGACCCGAAACTATGCTTGGAGATGTTGCCCTCGCCGTACACCCTAACGATCCACGGAACGCACAACTCATTGGCATGCATGTGGTGCATCCGTTCCGTAAGTGCCTGCTGCCGATCATCGCCGATGAATTCGTCGACCCCAGTTTTGGCACTGGTATTGTGAAAATCACACCAGCCCATAATACTGTTGACTTTGAAGTGGGCAAACGGCATCAGCTTCCGATGGTCACTGTGATGGACGAGCAAGGTCGAATGATTAATTGTGGGGAGTTTGAACAGCTGGATCGTTTTGATGCCAAGGAAAAAGTTTTAAGTGCACTTCAATCCTTGGGTTTTTTGAGGGCAAGAAAGGAGCATGCAATGAGTCTGCCGATATGTAGCAGGTCTAAGGATATTGTTGAACTTTTAATGAAACCACAATGGTTTATCGACTGCAGGAAGATGGCTCAGATTGCGCTCAGGAACGTCGAGAAGAGTAAGATCAGTATCGAACCGAAACAGTTTGAGAAAACTTGGGCTACTTGGTTGGAGAATATCCGGTAACAAAGACTGAGAGCATAGAGTTGTATTAAGTTGAGTTAAAATAATTGTTTTTAGTCCTTGGTGTATTTCCCGGCAATTGTGGTGGGGGCATCGAATTCCCGCATATCGGGCGACAGAATCAAGTGGAAAAACTCATACTCTGATTGCCATGAGTATCGAGGAGGCTCTCCAAAGTTTATCTAAAGTTACATCCGAGCAGTGCAGGATCAAACAAGTTGATGACGTCCTGGACACTTGGTTCTCGTCGGCGTTGCTTCCGCTGAGCGTTTTCGATTGGCCATCGGAGGTTTCACACGTACGGTATCCGCTTAATGTGGTGGAAACGGGACACGATATCCTCTTCTTTTGGGTGGCGCGCATGGCGATGCTGTGCACCCATCTCAGCGGGAGCGTACCGTTCAAAAAGGTCCTATTGCATGGTATAGTGTGTGATGCACATGGGAAGAAAATGTCCAAGAGTTTGGGAAATGTTGTCGCCCCAGAGGACATCATTGAAGGTCGCACTTTGAAAGATTTAGAGGCGGCCACGAATAGAGCGAGAAATCAGGGTTTGTTGTCTGCTGAAGACGCGCAAAAGGCCATCAAGGGCCAGCGAAAGATGTTTCCCGATGGAATATACGAGTGCGGCGTCGATGCATTAAGATTTACGCTTTGCTCGTACAATTTCAAAAGTACGTTCTTTAAGGTTGCGAGTGCCTTGTTTTACAGCTTTATTAATATCTTTTTGTTGAGATTAATATTTAATGAAATTTGCTAATATCCTAATGATTAGTTTGCTAGAAGGATGTAATATGTTTAAATGGACATTAATTACAGATCACTTCGTTAACTTTGATCTACAAGAATGCAAAACTAACAAGTTCTTTGGTAACAAGTTGTGGCAAGCTACAAAGTTCACGTTAAAGTGGCGCACCGCCCTGATGATGGATTCAAAGACACAATTTCCGAAAACGGATCGGCGATATCGTTCACCCGTCGCATGGGAGCTTGAACAAGATGTTGGGGTCATGGATAAATGGATTCTGAGCCGATTGAATTTCATGTTGGCGGAAGTTAATGAAGCATTAAGGGGCGATAATTTTAACGTTGCTACAGCGGCGTTGAAGAATTTTCTTTACTACGAGTTTTGCGACGTCTATCTGGTAATATCTCCAACGAGCGTCTCTTTAGTTATACTTTCAGAACCACACGTATAGGGCGACCGTTTTTTATTCATTTGGCAATAAGAATTTCATATCGTGTCGCTGAAATATCTAAACTTAAGAGCTGGACTTTTTGGTGTTAAAAAATATGTGATACAAGAAGAAAATGTGTTGAATTTTTAGGAGAGTACCAAACGAGGTTTACGTGAGGGCAACGTGATGCACACTTTTATGTTGGAGCACTGTTTGCTTGTCGGCATGAGGTCGCTTTCGCCGTTCATGCCGTATTTATCGCAACACTTGTATGCGCACTTGGCAGCCGAAGCGTTGGTGGATGCATCATCCAGCTCGCGAGCACACGTCGCGGACTACTATTATCCGTTACCAGAAAATCGATACCGAGATGCAGTGTTGGAACGCAACGTCGGAAAATTGATGGATGTCGTTATCGCCATAAGACGGCTGAAGAAGATTTTTAATGTCACTGCTAAACACCATCCAATGGGTATGTAATATGATGCATGATGGATCATTACATATCAATCTGGCAATATTTTCATTTATCGTGTCGTAATCTTCGTAAAATGCTTTTAATATTTCCTGATTCCTCTACTGTAGTCATCATTAATACCAGCGATGAGTTTCTCAAAGAAAACCCTAACACGATTATGGATTTGTCTGCGTGCGCGACGCTGGAATTTAACTCTCCGGAGGTGTCTTCATCTAAATGCTACATTTCGGACAAAGTCAATTCCGCCAAGATTCGCCTACATGTGCCTAAAGAATTGCAGCGAGCGCTCACCGTCGACGCCGAAAAATTGGAGGTGAAGCGAGCCAAACTTGAGAAGGAACTGGGGAAGCTACAATCTAACATTTCAGCGCCGTCGTATGCGGAAAAAGTTTCACCTCTTTCGCACGACAACAATCTTAAGAAGATTGCACAACTTGAGCAGAAAATTATGCGACTAGATTACGTGCGAAGTTTAGTCGAACAACAAAATTCTTTAGCTCAATAATTGAATGTGTGGATACAAAGAATAGTCACAAAACCCCCAAATTACAAATAGTGTCTTTCACCCGTTTAGCTAATGTAACAAAGTTGTGCGTTGGTCCTGTGCGCTGAATTGCGAAAATAGGCCGATGAGAACTCTAATTAGTGCGGTGTTTGCGTCTTCCTGCAGGCTTCCACCTGCAGGCATTGCATGTACTCAAGGACGTGTTTAATGTACTTTTTATTCTAGTATGAACAACATAGCTGGATTATTGATTATATTGACTAAAGTGATGTATGTTGAAAGGATACTTTAAATAGTACTTCCTATCATCTGCTCTCAGAAAATGATAAATTATATTCATATTATGATAAAATTATTCACACGAAATTTACTTCATTCGAAAATAAATGTAATGCTTGCTGTATTGTATCTAAAGTTTATTATTATCATCAACCTAAATTCCTTTTTAAATTGCAGCGAGAAGAAAATGTTTGCTCTCCATAATCTCACTATACTCAATGATGAAGGAGACATGTAATGCATAAAGGCTTTGCTTTTGCACGCATCCCAAGATGATACTCGACACTCGGAGCAGAATATAAAAGCAACGCAGTTTTCCTGGTGCGGATCTGAAGGAAAACGTCAAAAGACGAGCTGCGACGGAGAGTGTTGGGATTGCGGCATGCGGCTAGTCTTCGGGCATGCGTTTGTCGAGTAAAACCAAGAGTGGGAGACTCAGCGGCGGCGGCAAACGACGTATTTGTGCTTGGTATTGCCGTTGCAGCCGCCGCCACCAGTCCTTGTCGCGTTCGATGCGGTGCTAGTGAAGACTATTCGCACTGCCGTGCGTGGTTCCTCGTGCCGCAGCGTTAATCGCGTGCTGCCTCCAGCTGTTAGTTACATGCCAACCCTTAGGTCGTCACGTACAATAATCTCGCTAGACTGGTAACTTCGGGTCTTGTTCGGATGTTGGCACCGAGTAAAAGTGTTTGGGAAATTGGCAAATAAGGCATAATCCGCCTTCACTGTCTCGAGCGACGCCGCCGGCGCAAATTAAATGCCTAACAATTAAGCCTTCGGTGTCTGTACATGAATTGTTATCCCGTGAGTTTAGAACTTAAAATTCTGTCTTACACAACTTATTGTGGTAATTTTTAAATTGGAAAAGTTTTACCAACGCAGTGGAAACTTCTAGAACTGTTACAGAATCTTTGGAACAGGTACGGATAGCATAAAAGACAATAATTGTATTACTTCATATTATTATTATGCTTTTGCGTGATAAGCAAATAATTAACACACACCTGAACACATTTACGGAGGCGAGCATTGACTGACGTGCAAGACGTGCTGTCGTAATGAAAGTTTTCCACTTAAACTTTGCAGCAAGTTACTCTAAAGTGTTATTTTTAATGTGATAACTTCGACGTGATGACACGTAGTGTCTGTCAAAGACGCATAGCGGGTTTGATGTGCTTTTCTACCGAATTAAATTACGCCACACGGAACAACACTAACAACAACACGTATTTGAGCAAATGAGAAGCAAGCAGTGTTTGTAAGGGTGTTATCACGGTCAAACATGCTATAGCGTCTTTCATAATTTAATAGACTGAAATCGATTTACTAGCTTGATACCATTTCGAATGTCTCTGTCAAGTCAAATTACTACTTTCTAACTTGATTTCTCTATGCATCGTTGCATCACATTTTTTATTAATAACTGTGTTCACATGAAAGAAGGAAAGTGCTGCATCATTTACATTAGTGTACATAACCTAGAAATATGTTGATTGAAGTATATTTCTTAATCTATCCATTTTATAGAGTAGATGTTATTATATTATAGATAAGAAATAATTTGCATTGAATTGGACGGTTCTTATGACTCATTGACTTTCTTTTTGCTATTAAATTCATGGAGTCATTCATCATGGAAGCTTCCAAACGTAATAAACCTTCTTCCTTTGGGTTAAGACTATTAAAAGCTCCAATAAATCCATTTTAAATGAAATTTCTCGAATCATCAATAATAATCTCGTATTATTTAAAATAAAAATTTAATATCACTCTTATTATCATGCAGAACTTCTTATCATGGTGGTTTTTATCGCAAAGATAAATTAAATTCATTTTTCAAGAGATATTACCACTGTCCCAACCTTCCTTCCGTTTATATTTGTACAGATATTTTAATATTTTTATTGGAGACTTGTATTTTAAGAGGCGTTAGTTTAACGATTTGCGTGAGAGCTCAGTTTCGATTTTCTCTCTCGTGGTTTGGGGATGCTCAAAAAAACCTACAAGTCTCGGACGGAAATTAATTTTTTCCACCTTTTCTTTTCTCTTCTTTGTTGATGTTTTGTACTTTATTTTGTGTGTCTGAGAATTTCCTTTCTAAGAAGAATACAATTTTTATGTTTTATATATGGCGTTGAAGGGTTTACTGAATTTTGGTTAGCAATATCACATTATCTAAAAGTAACATGGATTTCTTGGAAAGATGGTGTTGTTAGGTTAAGGTAATGATAAAACCTTAATTTTATATGAACATATAAATGCCTTAATCATTATTTATAGCACGCCGCTTTTAGACTATTATCCCACTGAGAATGAGATGGAACCTTTTGGGACTGGGCAATTTTGTATAATTTATCTATCATGTACTTTTGTTTCCCAGTTTCCTTCCCAAGCAGATTCAGCTTGTAGAAGTTGGGTAAATGCAGATTATGGCCTCCATCAAGTCATTCCAAACCCCGTCAATAATACAAGGCGTGGCTGTCAATCAAACGTCCACAATTCACGAATTGACGAAATTCCTTAATTGCAGTGTAAACACAGCAACGTATTGGAAATCACAGTTGTCTGGTTTTCTACGCTCGAATGCGATTGCTAGACATGGCTTTACCATTTCCGCCGAATTAATTTCGATTGTTAATTGAGTTATCTGTGACTCTATTCGCCTTGTACGCATTATGTCGTACAAGGTTGGTACACTGCACACAGATTGATGGACCACGAGCACAAAGATTCGACTTCTAAATAAAACTCGGATTGTGCTGGGTGAAACTCATACTCAGCCAAGGGAGGGAGACATGACGCGACACAATTAATGTGTAGGCATCAAATTTAGTGATACATAAACGCAGGAATGAAAATTAAAGGACTTGGGTGAAATTGGGGCCGAGTGGGAGATTAGAAGGAGTCCCACGTGAGCTTTATACGCTTTGCAGGTATCTGCTTATTGCGCACATACCTGCAATTCAGTTTGCTGATATTCACCCATTTCCTTTCTCTTCAAGTTTAACTTTCCAGCCTGCGTAAACTGCGAAACTCATTCAACTATGGCAGTAATCCAAATCGGTACATGCTTCGAGCATTGTTCCTCTGGCACAACATGTTTAGGCATGTAAACTTGTTATTTACAAGCGGCAGCTGTTTCTACACATTGAAACAACCACCAAGCAAACAAGCAACAACTGAATACCCTTGATAAGCTCTTATATCGATTTACGTTCATACAAAAATAGCAGACGTCGATACTTTAGGGAAAATAACAGGCGCACAATTGGTACTTTCCAAAGTATTAGAGCTGCCTAATTCCAGAAAAATACAGTCTCCAAATACAAATTACGGTCACCTCAAGTTTAACTCAATTGGGGATAATAATTATGCGGATAATTTGCGTCATTTGTATGTGTTCATGGGTTGCTATGTGACGTAGGGAAGATTCAACAAGGGAGTGGTGAGAACTTTTAATGATGTTTCATCTCTAGCGACAAACTTAATAACAGAACTAATGAATTTTACTCCACGTCTGCCATTTTATATTTAGCTGTCATAATGTTGAATTTAGAATTACGGCCAAAGCTTGCTTCTCTTATTAGAATTTATTAAGCCATTTCCACTAACTTTGGGCCGATGCAATCTCATCTCCGCTCGTTGTCTTCATTTTGCTTTAATAACGCTTACAATTTTATTAATACGCAAAGCGCATTCAATAACATTCATCTAGTGCTTCCGAATTAGTTAATATTTAATACTATTATGAAACAAAACAAAAGTTTGCCAGCAATCGAATCAGACCACCGATTCCATTGCTGGCTGGAACTTTGTTTTGTAAGTTCCACGAGTTGATGAACTAATTGTACAACTCACTATCAGTTACTCTGCTGTATTTTATTATCCAATTATTTGGTTGGGCTTACTATTTATTCATTTGGTTTTTGGACGATAATATACACATGATAATTGAATTTGCTCTAAGCTTGTAGATTAGATAAACCAAAACTATATGTAATTTAGTATTAGGCAACATTAGCCCTTGACAAGCGGATAACTATTTAATTGGTAATATTTGGTCCGTGATAATCTTCATAATTAGAATTTCCTATCGGACCGCAATACCGGGTAATCTCAGAGATTGCTGAATTTCCTGTACAATTATTTAATAGTATTTAATAGATAATCTTGTTTGTATTGAGACATTTCGACATTTACTGAATATTTGAAAACGTTTTTGTTTATTTTAATTAATGTATAGATATATTAATTGTATTGATTTCATAAAAGTATTATATTGGATCAGTAGTTTATATATACTGTATTTCTTATATATATTTTATTAGCATTGTTTTATATAAAAAATGTGATGTTGCTTTTTTGTTACTGCTTATGGAACCTACACTGTGGAGTTGAATTTTGTATTAGAAGAGATCAGGGGTTCTAATGGTATATGTTAAAATATAGAATTCCTCTGGAGGAGAGTAACTTACAATGCATGTTATTTGTTCGGTGGCTGAGGATCGACTGTCATACAGTTTCCAGGATTCGTAGCCATTAGACCTCGATGGCTTTGTGGCGCTCGCGTCGGAAGCGCGAAAGTCGCGCAATCTCGCGGATTTTCGTCACATTTTTATCAGTTACAGCCGCGACCCCACTGCGCATACTGCGTACTAAACTAAATCAAATGCATACACCTAATAAGCGAGATCAGAATAGTTTCTGTTAGCATTGATGACAAAGTTAGTGTTAGTTTCAAAGATTGATTGAACGTGAAATGACGTAGTGATGTTACTTATATTGTAACTTCCATTTTAAAATTAGGTTTAGGTAAGTCTTGTTGTACAAAAGTTGAAAATAATGACGTCTTCCAGTTACACTCTACTAGGCTTCTAGGAGTTTTGTCCACTTTGTGGTTTACTTTCAAGTCGGGAGCACATGAAGTTTCTTTCTATTTTTATTACGAATCTGAAGATTCCTTTTTTTAACACCTTTTCTCCTGGTATTGTGTAACTTGGGGCTTTTGGAGAAAGTCGTTTTTTAAACATACATCTAAACCTCTCTTTAATTATCGATAATTTATGTAATGTAAATTCCTTCACAAATTATCCGATATTATCTTCATTAAATGTATTAACATTTTTAGCTGCAATTATAACACTCAAGCATCCAGACCTCTTTCGGCTTTTCACAATATAGGTTGTTCTACCACAATATATTTACCAATAAAGTGCTTTCCTCTCCACCTTGTTTGAGAACTGCATACAATGTAAAGCACGCAACACAAAGCGTCAAAGAAGTGGAAAGCTAAGCATCAATCGATCCGAAGGATGATGAAAAAGATGCAACCGTTTGCTTTGAGAAGCTTGCTGCGGTGTTAATTGTGATCCACATATTGATTTTTCTTTAGTCACTACAGCAGCTACGCAAATTGTATCTATAAGCAATTTTTATGCCAGAGCACAATCGCAACCTTATTTGATCAAAGTTTTCTGGAAACTTTTACCTTACGAACGCTGACCTACAAGTAAATTTATCCCATGGCGTATTCATGATTGCGGAAAATGCTACGAGTCTTAATATAAGCGGAAAGCAAATGGAACCACCGCACGTGCATGCGTCGATTATTTATTCACGAGCACGCAGGACACAGATTAAAACCTTGCGAACATTTGGCATTGCATTGGAATGGCAGAATTACGAGTAGTGAAAGAAACGACGGAAGTAAGCAATGACGGTACGCCGCAATGATGGGAAAATGAGGGGAAAGAATGAAAAGCAGTGGTTGATGGAAGGAAACCAGAGCGCAAAACGCATTTAGTACTAAATTCCTCTTAAATCTTACATACTGGAGGCCTAACTCACCTGCCGTAAGGAGCAAGCACAAGCGCTTTTTTCATTTTGTACATTCAACTACCGGTGAAAAAAAGTGGAATGTAAAAGGAAAACGCTGGTGAAAATGGGACCCAGCTCTTGCAGTTGCTGGAATGTACATCGCAGCTCGTTCGTTGAAATTTCTGTACTCATTGCGTATGCTCACAACTTTATTTTTTTAAATTTTTGAATGGATTATATTTAAAAATTACTAAAATACTAGTTTATTTCAAATACCATTTGGAATAACTGATTCTATTAGTATATAAATCATTTATTATGTGATATTCTATTGATACAGTTAATATAAATCAGCGTTGCTTAATAAAGTTCTTTGTATATTCACACACCATAATCATCACCTCAATTAATGCTTTGGCATAAATTTATTATTGTACTTTGACTCAAGACGGTGTGCTATGCTAAAGTAAAGCATTGGGCGTAGCTTTCATTTCATCTTCGATTCCAATTTCAATTTAGTTTCCAACTTAAATGCTACTGTGTGCTTACGTGCGTCATTGGAATTGACGCAGATGCAACTGTTAATCATAAATTACTAATGTAGAATTAGTTATTGTTAGGACTTGCAGGATGGTAGTAATATACTAATGTAATTGATTTGTAGGCAGAGAAATGGCTCTTGAAGGTTCAAGACTTGAACCAAGATAATAAGAAAATTTTATATGTGAGATGAAAATATTAATTTTAATTGAAATAGGAAATACAATTAAAATCACAATAAACTATTACAAATTAGATAAGTAAGTGTATTTGTTTACTCTATGCAGGATTTCTTGAATTGATTGCTTTAATATTTTAAATATTAGTCTCTCGTTTTTTAGCAGTTGTGAGGTTACAATTAAAATAATAATTTGTAGAGAGCTAGTTATATTAGAACAATACTTATTTGAAAAATATTTATAAATTATGTGTTTAGTATCCAAATGTGATTCATAAATTTGCCACCTTGAATAAGGTCTGATTGCTGATCAGATTTATTCACAATTGAACAAATTTTCATGCTGGAATAACCTCAATATTAAATTACTCAGAATGTGTCATTTGATCGGTATATCTGCCAACACGTTGATTTCCAACAGGGCCGTCGACAGCCAACCGCAAACCGAGCGCGAGGCGTAACATCACCCGCCTCCACATCATGCCTAAACCGCAAGCCCACATCAACGACCGCATTCTAAATTAAGAGGAAACATCTCGAAACAAAACCCAACATTTATACGATTTACACGAAATCACCAACCGCTATGAGCGAATCCGTTGCAAATCCATATTGTCCTTCTCACCGATGTATTCCAATGTGCGGACAGCGGTCACTGACTAAACAACAGTGGCTCGTCGACAGCCCTTTCCAAAATATGTTTTGCAAGCTTTCAGACGGCGATGCGCATACGAAATGAAATACGCAGAGCGCGACTGCGAATGATATGCTAATACCAGCTAGATGCATTTCCATACGTCAGCTGGTGTTTCGTCGGAAGCTTACCTATAGCAGATATCCATATTTATGTGGATACTTGCATGGTTTTCGTCATTCAGGAGGTTCATATGGCTCACGTGTGTTTTGTGGGATCTGAATTCAATTACAAGCATTGAATATACCCCATTATTTTGTCTGACTTTTGTGCCCATGCACAAGTTTTAACGAATTTTCCATGAGTTGTCATAACTTGCTTAATGGCACACAATCAATTCAAGACATATGTTTGGAATGTTGGATATTTTAATGTACACAACTTTCAGCACTGCTCAACAATAGAATTCGCAATATATGGCTAGTTTTGGGTTACGATCTGATTGCTCGCGGAAGCACTCGTAAAGTGGGCAACCGGCGCCGATTTAACCGCTGCCGCAAGTGGTAACCGCCAAGGCAGTTGGCACGCTATTGTCTGCCAACAATGGAGATGATCCTAATATGGAAAATTCATCTCTATGAAGCACATATCCTCTGTTGGAATCCCAACTCGCAGGTTGGTTAAGCTGATTGCCAACAATATCACTAACATTATCGCTCGTTATCCGCCAGTTATCGTCTGTTATCACCATTATCGTTAGAATGAGTCAGCTGGGTCCTGCGTAAATACCAGGGTCATTATTAGCGTAATGTGCAAGAAATTAAACGAAAAATAAACACTTTTTTTCGTTGTTTATTCTGGAGTCTAGAACATAGATTTTATCGTGTGATTCGACAATAAAAATGATCTATCCTTTAACATTTAATCCTACTTGAGCAAAGACCAAATTTGGGCTTAGTATTTGACTGTAAAAAGGGGCAATAGTTGTCAAAAGATATTTTGCAAGCGGGCATATCAATTCCTGCTAACACTACTGTTGGAAGCGTTATAGTTAAAACCAAAGTTCAAACTATTTTTTTGAGGAAACGGTCCAGCCGCCAGGCGGTCCATGGTACGACGAGTGCGGTATCGGTCTATAACCGGCATAGGTAACAGTACAGTAACAATCATGCATCACGTAACCGTACACCCGGCTTACTTATGCAAAAAGGGATAACAATATTAATGATGATGATTAATGATGCTAATTAAAAAAAATCGGTTCCATCAAAAGCAAGTCTTTATTAGTTACCTGTTACGACAAGCTAAAGAATTGTTAATGGACACCAGTTTTGTATTTTGTTGCTAATGATAATTTAAATTTTTAAAATTCTTTTACACATTTTATTCACCTGATTTTTTGTGCTAAGAATATAATTAGCTTTAGTTCATATGTTGATTTATGTAAATGTCAATCTTGAAGTTAGTTTATATCTTCACTAATTTTAATAGATTAACAACTCTGCAAACCAATTTATTTCCTTTAACAAAGTGAAATATTGATATCTCATGAAATGAATTTATTTTTATAATTTAATTTCACCCATGGTACCAAATAATACTACTAGCTATTGGCATTTTTACTGCGGCAAAAATAATTTCCCAATATTCACACAACGGCGTCATTTATTCTCCGTTGTCGATCTTGATGGAAAGTAGCATTTTACATACATTTTCCGTTTGGCGTACATGGCGTGCCTACGCTCCATTGAACCAAGCCTGGGCACACGAAAAGAAGTTTTTCTTTCCGATTATAGCACATCCACCACCATCGTTGAAATCTATAATACTTTGTGGGTGCAGAGAATCCTGATATTCACCATCATTGCATAGCATCGTTGGCCATTCACAAGGTCCTTACACGGTGTGCATTTATTAAAAGAATTCGCGTTTATGCAGCGACAAGGTATAATTTCGCGATTCATCGTCGCAGCAAAAAGGCCAATTTGCATCGAGATAAAGGAAAAAATTATGAAAATTTATTCGACTTGCTTCAGTCTTTCGGCCGTCGTGTGGAGCGATGTGGAAAGTTTGCTATTATAGCGAAAAAGTTATGCTCTAGACGTTTTGATATTGGTTTATGCGTCTTTTTTGTGCTTTTTTTTGCTTTCGCTTTGCGTGCCATAGTACATTTTGCTTATATTTAGGCTGGTTTGCATATAATCTGGCTTTTTATCGCACGAGTGCAGAGAACGAATAACTTTCACATGCGAAGTGTTTAGATATTGCAAAAATACACCAAATCATTACACGATAAATAAATGTATGCAATTGTAAATGTATGAAGGACAAAGCAATTTAAAGCGACATTATCAAAATTATACAATAGACTACATTTATTCCTGCGATTTATTACTGGTAATTACACATTTGCTTAGTTTTTAAAAAATATATAAACATTTCATTTAAGTATTCAACATATCGTACTAATATTTTAATATATTTTGTAATAGAAGTGATTCAAATATTCCAACAAAGTATTTTTAGGTTATTTCACTTTTATCTAGATAAATTTCAAAAGAAACCATCAAATAGTTAATTTACCTATTGTGCTATAATTTCCAAATCAAAAATATATCAAGTTTTTTTGCAACAAAATATCCCAAGAAGAATCTTCAAATACTTGTTATAAATCTATTTTATATCTTTTCTTCTGGAACTCCAACTTTGCATCGAATTCATTTGCACGTCCATAATAGTGTTTTTAATTAATATCTTACCATTAAATTAACAAATAATTAATAGAAATGTGTATGCTTTACTTATCGTATATATAATTTGCTTTAGTTTCGTTTTATATGAATTTAACAATAAAAACTCATTTCAAATTCATACAAGTTTTACAATGAAATTATTATTTATTTTCACTTAATTCGTTATATTGCAATACTATACACATATTTTAATATATTTTGTATCAATTTTCGAGGTCGCTCAGAAAAGAATTTTTGCAGGGCAACTACATGAAGATTGAATTTCGAAAGACACCATTAAATTATAAATTTATACGTTGTGGTATTAATATTTCCCGAAAATAGAGTCTAGCAATATAAATTTTTTGAAATAAAATAATTTGATTAAGCTTTGTAAATGCCACATAAAAATATGTTGGAATTGATTTAATTTTCAAATAATTGGTGTTTTTTTCAATTAGTTATTTACCAAAAAAAGAAATAATACTAATTGAAATAGTTCTAGTTACAAATTAATTGCATTATTATTATTTGCACTAAGAAAACAATTTTAATTACATCACTCTATGATAATTCCCATATAAAAGACCCAAAAGTTCTAAAAAACAATCCAAAAATAAACGTTTGGATTGCTGCTCACTTATTACCTCACTTTATCTTTACCTTCCAGTTTCAAAAAGGATTACTTTGCTTATTCAGCAAAGACATGAAACCCAAATGTAAAGGATAAGGAAGCATAAAGAGTTTCATAACGCTATAAAAAGCTTAGACTGTATAAATTTCAGCTTGATTAGAATAAGGGTATAGACTTTGGGCATTAGGTTACAAGGTTTGGAACTAGTCTAATTAGGAAGTTGCATAATAGTAACAATAAATGCTCGTAAAGATGGAAGTGTTTTATCAGTATACTCACGTTTAGAACGGACTTTTTTGGTGCTAAACTGAGTGATGGAATTACGGTTGTAAAAGAAAACCAACACGTGCAAGTGGAAAATCATGACAACCAAGTAGGCGAACCTGTGCCAAAAAAGGCACAGTGGAGTGGAGTGAAACATGCTAAACGGGCATTATGTAGGTCAAAATAAAAAGGCTTAAGTGATTTGTGTATGATCGATCGTCATTTGTCGCTGGGGTTTTTTCAGGTCTTTGTTGTTTTCAATATCTAACTACTTGCATTAAAGGTGATACAAATCGAATACAGTTTTAGAAGCATCATAACTTTATGGTGAAGTAATTTTTGTTTGGTTTCGGAAAGCACATAAAGTTTAAACGACACAGATTTTAATCAACTCTAAATATTATTATAACGTTATGATGACACCAAGGTTATTTTGCTATAGTAATAAACGTTATAAAGTATGAACATTGTAAGTGAATATAAACTTCCTACCAAAGGTAATGTCACGAGCAAACAACTAACGAACCTGACCTTTGCCAATAACTAAATGCATTTGTGATCAGTGGAATTAAGATATAAATTATCACTACGTAAAATTATTAAAAACATATGAGACATTGGTGATTACTATAGTTATATCTTATTCGAACTACTGATTTTCATGTTGCGCAGTTTGTGCAGTATCCCATTTAATATAACGATAAAGTGCATCCAGCGTTGCCACGACTACCCTTCACAACGAATGAGCTTATCCAAGCATGTCAATAGTGCCCATAGCTAGAATTTATATATGGAAAATATGGAATGTCGAGGTGCGCACCCAAATCACCTACGTGCGTATTATTCATGGACTTAATGCGCATGATGTGCACGAATAATGCGACGGTGCACGGCGGCAGCGACGCCGGAGTAATTGGAAATCTGTCGAGGGTGTAAAAATACATGCTTAATTTTAGAAATATGATAGGTGAGCCGCAGTGCCACCAATATCATCTACGGAGCATAATGCATTATGGGAGAGTGAAAATTCACTACCAAATATCACATTGTCCAGATTAAAAACTGGGTACCTAGAATGGCAACAATGTATGCACATTGATTTACTACATTGACGTACTCGTATATTACATACGGTATACATCTATAAAGATAAAAATACAGTTACACTTTTTATTAACACTTTTGTGTGGCTTTAATACTAACAGATGTTTTGATGTTGGTTGAACATTGTCTACAACCTAATAGTTTTTGTGTTGAATTTATGTCCTGTTACGTGTTCACGCGGTTGTCATTCTTTGCCACACTTGGTTCTGCCCTTGAGTGGTAGTGTACGCTCTGAAAGAAAAATTAATCTTTGTGAAAAATAAATAGGACCTAAGAACTAATGTCGGGTGGGTGCATGGAGTGTTTGTGGGCTTCTAGTGTACGTGATGGTTGTGTAACTAGTTCACATTGGTAGAGAATAATAGATATCACGTAGTTTGTATGATCGTCTGCTCGGGTGTTTATGACCATTTTATTAGTTCTTTTATGAGCGTCGCAGTTTCATCGCTACTTAACACGCTCTTTTTTTGTGAGCATTTCTAGTGCTGAGGTTTCATATTGCTAAGGTAGTATTTTCTTTCATTTGAAATGGACAATGAATTTGATTTGTTTGCCATTTTTAATTGATTTTTTCGAAATTAACCATTTTCTTTTTCTTCTTAGCGGAAGTCTATCGGTCTGTGTCCGCAACGCCTATGGGTCTTTTCTGAGACACTTGAGCTAGAAGGCTTTTCCGAAAAGGATTTCTCATTTCTTGCATTTTCTTCAAATTAGTTGGTGCTTATTCTAGTTACGATTTTATTATTATTAATAAACAAAATATTTCAAAATCAATTCTAGAATGCATTGAAGTGTATTTGCATGGTGGGTTGCCTATATTCTCAGAATGAAAGCAACACGTCAAACAAATCTTAAATGTTAAAAAATAAACCAAACTTTTGATTATGATAATATAATTACATTTTCTTTTGTTTAGGATTTAAATTACTTTTAGATAATTTAAACTAATTCAATCAAATATTATTAGTTATTTAATAAATAAAACTTATTGAGATATCAAATTTATTTTATTATAATATTGTTTTAAAGCTCTTGTTCACAATTGGCAATCAAATGTTATTAACCATAGGAAATCATAGAATTTGTGCAATATT
Organism: Ecitoglossa quadriceps; assembly: GCA_027574925.1. NCBI lineage: Eukaryota > Metazoa > Arthropoda > Insecta > Coleoptera > Staphylinidae > Ecitoglossa > Ecitoglossa quadriceps. Next base: position 101,730 of record JAODGC010015228.1, on the reverse strand, counting down.
CGAAATATTTTCCACATTTTTGTAAATAAATATTCTCCGAGTTTGCGCAAAGTCAGCTTTGATCTATATATCATACAATACCAGTGGGAATAACGTGCATGAAATAAATTGTGGATGCATTAAAGACAAGATACGCGATTGCCAGACTGCATTTATACCTAAAACGACTGCAATATTCATTTTTATTAAAAATGTTTGCAATGTACTAGAAAATAATCGCCGCATATTTATGTTTACCGCGCCAAAACATGTTAATATGTAAATGAACAAGTGCGATGAAATTGAAGTATAAATCACAACTGATAATTGGTAAATAACTGATTTTAATTGCGCAATGCACAATCAAAATTAATCATCACTTCAAACTCAAAGATAATAATAACTAAAAAGTAATATCAAAATATTATATAATTATAGAGCAAATGTAAATATAATTATGATTATTTTGCAATGAGAAAACTTGTTACTATTAAAGAACATATTGATGCGTAGCGCCCTCTCGCGACAGAAAGTTTCAAAACGCACATATACTATTTATTTTGATTGGGATTTGTAAGAAATGAAAACATGTGTTAAACAAGTAGAAAATGTGATAAAACTGGCACTTCTATTGACCAAGGATATTTCCTCATTATATACTTTATTTCCCTAGTAATTATTATCACATACTTATATGGATTTAACCAAGTCTTTCTTAAAATTAATTTGGTACTAATATTCTTTACTTCTTTCTTAAAGTATATAATTTGTTTGAATGCAGTTTTTGAAACTTTCTTAAAAGTCCTAATTACGCACAAAACTTTCATAATCTAAGCTGCAACATTCCTCGCTTGACTTAACAACACATCCCTGACAAGAGATTTTCACGCACCATGCACAACCATCCAGCCAACACAGCGCAATGCAACAAACTTCTCGTTTTAATTGAAATTACCCTCCGAATGATGTTTATACCCTGCAATCCGTAGCTGACAACAAAGTTTAACACGCAACATAGCATCAGACACGCTATAATGCAAGGAATTACATGTATCTACAAGCTTACAGTCGTACACGAATAATGCACCTACGGTTGACAAATAGGAAATGCATATCGAACGCGACTGAAAGAGTGGAACTGTATTACTATCCGGCGCCTTCACCACTCACATTATTTAAACATAAAATTTGGATACGCTGTAGCAGCGTAAGTGAGTATATGTAAATTGTGTAGCGCATCGAAAAAAAGGGATAGACGAAATAGATGCTTTGGGGCACGTTGGGTTGTTTTATAGAAAATAGAAACCCTTACTGCTTATTTGAATGCGTGAAGATTTATGCCGTCGATTTCTCATGCCACAATCCACATAGTCACATCGCATATTCCGTCACCCTTTCTATTCGGTTTTGCTGACTACTGGATGTTGCGGGATGAAAAAAATTTTTAAAATAATGTCTTTGTCTAGAGTTAAATGTAGTTGGACGAATAATAGATCCGTTCGTATATAATTTTTAGTATTTATGAATGTCATTAACAGTACGGTGTTTATTTAAAAAGAAAAATATTCTTTTGCAACACTTTGTTGGAATAATACCCTTGACGTTTATATCTTTGCTTGATCCTTGACGCGTTGTTGCCGTTACACCTCGAGTTGCGGTGTTGGCTTTCCACGCACTGCTTTTCACTTCCTACTCTCACAATATATACATTATGTATAGGAAAATAATACACAAATGCGCTGCATACATCAGTGCACATTTTACACACCCCTCACTCTTCAAATAGGAAGAGAAAAGTGCTCATGCATATTTGTACCGCGCAAAGAAATAAAAGTCTGGCACTAGTTGTCATGATTAGAATTTTAAATCTTTGGTGCCCACTATAAAAACAATGTGACGCATATTTATTTGTATTTTTGCATCCAACACTTTTTGTTGTATTTTGAGACATTGCCCAAGTGCAGTATCATTTGCATATAAATATTATATTAAATTGGTACAATGATTTATATCCATTCTGCATATGACTATTATTTATTTCATGTATTTAAATATTGTTTAGTCTTATGTGCTATTTATAAAAACAGTTGTATCACTAGAAATATTTTATATGGGTAAAGTCAATTTTCCAGTCGGATTTCAATATACTCTGAACCAATCGGTTAGTTAGTTTTTTTCGCGGGTCCACAATTAAACCCAATTACCTGCACACGTTTTACACTTATGAAACAAAGATAAATTGTTTAAACCCAGCTCTGGGTTGTGCAAATTACAAGAGTCATTGTTTTATCAACACAATAGAATAGGAACTCCAACGACTCGTATCAAAAAGTTGCAACCAACCATGCCAGCTCCAACACAAAGGAAAAATTTCAAAGAAGTAAAAATGGTGAACTGCTTTGCAATCCTGCAAATTCAATCAATGCTGTTATGTAATGCACACAAGATCCAAATTGTAGCCGACACTGGTGGTACAAACAGAACATGATGGAAAAACTGGATTAACGTAATAATATGGTTTGTGACAAAGATTGACTTCGTTGTGAAGATAAATGAATCAATCAAATGTAATTGAGTTGATTTTGGACACCGTATGAATTAGTTTGATAAAAAAAGTAGATTGTACTGTGTGTATTGTATATTTTAATATTAACTTTGATATTTATTTTACTTAGTAAATTTCGGCAGAAAATGTTTGTACCTAGTGGGACAGACTTTGGTTGGGTGTGATAATGGTTCCCAAGTTAAACCAATTTACATCAAATCAGGTACCGCCGCCGCCTCTTAGGGATAATTGTGTACCGGTAATCGGTAAGCAATGAGGCCATGAAATTTGCTTTGGTGGCGGTTGAAGTGCGTGCAACTGGCTGAATGGAAGTACATGTTTACAAGTGACTGGAGGGACTATGGGCTATTATAAATAATTAGCGATGCTTGAATTACACACTGATTTCGTTTACCAAATGGCGGCAAATTACCGCTGATGCACGAAGCGTGTTTAATCATCAATTACTGGTTATTGACCATTTGGTTTGATTAATTGATGTGATACAACCAAAAGCAGTTATTGCACACATGTTGGTGCTTCAATTGGGATGAATTGAGAACTTAATGGGTATTGAAGGAATTGACAAAATTAGGTTTGTTATAGTAGTTTTCTGGTCTAACACAATGAAAGCAATTACCAAGAGACATTCATATTTGTTTGCTATTAACAGAATGTAGTAAATTATAAGATTTTTTTCGGTTTGATTCTTGTTTATTATTTCCTTCTACCGCATTGCGTTTTTCTTTATTAAAAAAGACATAACATGATATCTAACATCATCAATTGTGCCATATCCTGGTTCATATGATCCATTATTGGCCATATTAAATTTCGAACCTTCTAACTCAATTTATCATCATCAACGAATAGAAATATCAAAGTTCTTATAAACGTCCGACAAATCGCATGTTATACTCCCATGAACGAAACGATGTTATTGCAATTGCAACGTGGCCAAAAAAGGAAATATGAAATCATGGAAGTATTATAAAAACCTATCGATTTCATAACTAACGTGTTTATGTCACACCCCATCACAAACTCCTTGTTACTAGTGGAATGGCATCGATTGTGTAAAACGTCCAAAATGGGTTACGCGATTCGATTCACTTTATTTCAGGTACAAGTTGGTAGCTATTTTTCCGAGCCGAAATTGGAACATCCTTATCACGTCTAGCAAATGGTCTGTCGATGCGAGTTGCCACGCGCTATCCATCTGTGTGCCGAGTGTTGGGAAGCAGTGCGTTATCCTGCCATCCTGGCAGGCAGTTTGCGAGTGCGTTTTAGTGTCGCGCTATTGTGCGATTGATAGCTGTGCACACACCTTACCCTTTCCTTCTCTGTTGGAAGGAAATTCAGGAAATTATTTTCAGGATAGGAGAAAATGGGATTAGGTGGGGTGATATTTGGTGAGCACCACAAAGCGATAGAAAACAGGGAACTGGATTACTACCTAAATTTAATCAGGATAAATTTACTTATGTGGCAATGCTGATATTCCCACAAATTTATAATTAATGAAATGAAAACACAAACGAATTGGATAAATGCAGAATAACTGTCAAAACGCAAATGCTCTGAAAAAATAATTCCATTTAATCTTTAACTGGATTTAAATAAATTTGCTCAATTTGTCCTCCTAACCAACATGATTAAATACCAGTTGGCTTCTTCCGCTGGCACGCTCTATCTCTGCTCCCTTCAATTTCAACATGCATTTGTTGTTTTATTGACTAAGCAATTGAAATTGATTTTGCTTCCCCGCAGTCTACTTTGTTATTTGCCAGGGTTAGAATTGAATACGCGATTTTTTCTTCTTTGGTTCGGAAGCGGGGATGGATGATGAGTGGGCAATCAAATTGAACTAAAGGCACTTGGAATTTTGGCATGCGTTCCTGCATTCCATTACTATGTTCTCTTTTATTTCTTCTACAAATATTGCTGATTTACTACATTAGTCTAGAGTCAACTTGAGTACGAGTGCTTTTCTTAGTTCATTAGTTTCTTTGCTGTGTAACCAGAAACGAGAAGGTTATAATCGAATTTCTTGGAGTCTAGTTTAATTAAGTCTGGAGCAAGCAATGATATCAGATAAGTGGTATTTTTAGTCGTAATTACATATTGGTATAATAGACATATTTCTTGCGCCTCCTAATTTAAATTAACCTTGCCTGACTAGTCATTGAAATACTAGCAGAAAGACCAAATTACTTCCATTGTGAAACTGCATTTTTATGTTCTTTAAGGCATCAATTGTAGCAAAGTAACATTTTTATCTTAATTAATATTTAACTTAGTCTATCCAGCCAGTACTTAATGGTTATTTTGTTTGGCTCAATTGAGAAGGTGTCTGACTCCTCCAGCGGCAGCAAAGGATATATTTGTAGAACACATGAATTTTATTGAAAGTATATCCATTTATATTCTTACTGAATCCAGTCCCAATAACTACCAATAACCATTGTAGTTGGAGCAGTATAATAAAGCAGCGTCGATATCCGATATGGATAACACTATGCTCCAGAAGAATGAATTGTAAAGTAATGCATATCACAGTAGTTTTAATTTTATATGACACTGCTTCTCTAAATACCCAATTGGGTTTAATACTTTTTCCTTCTGTTTACATGCTTAATCTATGCATACATGTAATTTGATGAAAAGTTGGTACTTGTTCTTCTTTCCTCTCAATGAAAGCATCCCTCAACGTTTGAAAACTTCAAATAGATAATACAGCAACAATGAAATAAATTTCAGTTTTTACCTTTTACTTCAAAACAAAAATAAAATATCCCAATTATTTCCTAACATGAATCTCTTCTATAAAGGAATACATGTAGTGGGTTGATGGTCTTACCATTCTCAGAGCTTCCGTGAGGATCTTAGGATTTGCGGTGTTTGTCCTGCATCAACAAAATACTTATTCAAATGCTCCACATTTGTAATGCCGCTGGGAGAGCTCGTATGCCCTTTACGCTCATAAGAATGCTCGTGAATGAAGAAGCGCATGCATTAAGAATTTCTACGTCTTCATCTTGATCCGTGGTCTCCTCAACACAAACTCACAACCATACTAATGCTGAAATGCGGATGCAAAAGGGAATCTCGTATCAACCGAATCGCAGCATCGTATGTCTTTTGCACACACACACTACAGCCATCTTCGTTTACTGGGTTTGCTATAAGAGATGAATTCATAGTATGATATTTGAGACTTTTAGTACTTCGTCCAAAACGAACTTGCATATAGTTCGCAAATGCATCACTATATTGAAACATTACTCATTTATAGAATATTTTATCATCTACTTGGAAATTCGATGCGTTAGAAATTGCTTTTCGAAGAAACTTGGTGGATGATTTTTAAACCAGCTACATTGAAGGTTTTGTCACTTGGTTGTCTAGATTTTTCATTTGCTGCAAACATAGTTAAATTGGTTTATTGATCATTTATAATCACCCAAAATCCTTTAAGACAATTGCTACTAATCATGCTACAATCTTGGTAAATTAATGTTGATGCCATGGCCATTAAAAGAGTATTTGCCTTGCAAAAGGTACCACCGCCCTTATTCCGACAATCTTCCCTAATAGCGTTTTCATCTTGGAATTCATTTTCCCGATCTTGATCATCGGGTCAGCAAATGGATTATGATCGAACTGTTTCCAACAGTTGCTTGCGTCGCCTTTTTTCTTTGCTTCGTTACCCTCCAACGAGCATTGCCAACAAGGACATTATTCATTCATAACTAAAATGAAGATTTTCAAAAGTTGTTAGTTTTATCGTAGATAAACGAGGCAGATGATATAAATAGTAGTGCTCTGCAAAAAAAACTGCAATGTTTCTATCCATGGATGATCCTAAATGAAAAAGTCGCAATCAACAAAGATCAATCAAAAACTTTGCGGGCACATAATGTGTATTTCAAAAGTCACGTTGTCATAAGCTTGCACAGCACAAGCGGAAATAGAATATGACAAAATGGTAAAAGTTGAATTATGTTTGCTGAGAGAATTGCAGTGCAGGATCTCACAGAATACATGAAAATCCTGCGAAGAATCTTGCGCACGAGAATACGATTCAACTGTCGTGTGAGAGACGATTCAAACATTTATAGAGTTGAAAAGAAATTCTCCGAGATCACGGTAAGCATAGCCAACTTGATAAGCTACAATTCGGAGCGAGGCGAAGATGAAACAAGTTTAGTTTCTGCAGCGTTAGGACTTTATCCTCTAATAAGCCAAAAGATGAATCTAAGAACAAAAGTATACATATTAGAGCATGTGATGCTTTTTGGTGGTTTGCAATTAAATTTGTCAGAATTCGATGTGGTGACAACGCCTTGTGCAGTCTATGAAATGAAGAATTGCTTCAACTGTGGTTGGCAAGCAAGATGTAATATTTATGAAGTTAAGATGATTTTACTATATGTCAAAACACTTGCAATCGTTTCAACAAAAAGCATGCGAAAAAGCTTCTCATTGAGTAATGTTAAAGTTTCTTCAAGTTTATGGCATTTATTGTGGCAGACTTATAAATTGATAAGTGTGATCTAGATAAAGCTAGAAGATGAAAGAGTAATTGTGCAAAACTTGTTTATACATGAAGCAAAATTAATTAATTCTATAATAGGTCTCATGCAATACACAAGGCAACAAGTTTAGAACATTAATGGAAGCAGTTGAAGAGGAGTTTTGTTACCCAAAATGAGTTAATTTGAGGTTAAATTTAATCACATTTAACTTACTTATTTGATAAACTAGTTAAAGCACAATTAGTTTCCTACCGTTTATTAAATAAACAAAAATGGTTGGGTTTAACCAATTTCTTGATCTCAGCACTCCTCAATTGTTTTGATTCAGGAATGTAAAAGTATCCACATACCACATTACTTTTGATTCAATAACAGTCTCAACACAATAAACGACATATGGTCATTTTACTCTCTCCATTCTCCTTCCCATAGTGGGAACGGTCCCACTATCGCTACTTGCGTTCCTGTCATTGCCTACACGTGGAATTCCGGACGCCTGGAAATATCTTGCCATCTCCGAGGCACTAGAATCGCTTTACGCCTCGTCACAGAACTCGTCGACTCGTGTCGACCATGTCGTCGTTAACTATTAGTACAAGTCTGTAGTCGCGGACTAGGCACCAATATTCAACAAGATTCGATAGATTTAACTTGTTTCATCCCATAAAGTAAACAGGTCTACAGGAATATTATACTTTTCGGTTAAACACAAATAAATTTTCTATAGAATTAAATTAATATAACTAAAAACAATATTTTACAGGTAGGCCTACAATTTAAGGAGAAATTAAACAAGCAGTGCATTATATTTTTTCACATAATAATAAATGCAATTATTTGCACACCATTTGTTTAAACAAATCCGAGAAAGTCCATTTATATTCCCGAACGTGACTCGCAATACATGTCGCTGCCGAAATGCAAACTTTGCATAACAATCATTTTGAATTCTCGGAAAATTAATTATTGTCGCTGCGTGAGGAAGTTTAAATACATGTACTCAGCATAATTTGTTTATGTTCTAATATTGCTAGCGCGAAACATCATGCCAGCGATGAAAATTGTATGTATTACACCTCTGCGTGTTTTACTCCAATTTCACTAAGCAAACAACGTGTAGATGCATTTGGCGGTTTTCTTTCAAATCCCACTGCAATTTAACGACATCGGTGTGTAGATCACATTTCGATACCAAACATAGTATGAGGTTAATGTTACATGTAAATATCTATTTTTATTATTGTATTATTTTTTTTGCATGAAATCATTATGACCAATTCAATTTATTTTTTATGATATTTTATCGCTACCGCAGCATATATTTCTATTTCCACCATATCACTGTACTCTTAATTCAATTTCCGCTGAATAATTTACACACGCAATGAATTAATATCAGCGACTTCTAAAATTAATTGCTATACGCTACCTTGGTGATTTTTATAAAGACCATAATAAATTTAACGCGATTACATGAGCTAACTAATTGAAATGGGTATGACTCCCGGCAAATAAATGAACGCTGTTCCATTCCTCATGAAAATGATTGCCCCGTTGATGTTAAACACTCGGGCGCGTTTAATTCCGCTGAAAGGCGTCGTCATTACTTCACTCGTTTCACCCTCTGATGATCGCAGGCTTTTGCACCATGGCATGTGTTCTGTTAATTAGATTGTCACAGTTGTTCTGGATTTTCATTGCTAGTGGCCCGACGTGCTGGTGCTTTGTGTTGGCAAATTGTTGATCTTGCCGAACTCAAGAGAGCAGAGCGATGTGAATATGATTGTTGCTCTGTTGGTGCGCAACAAATGTCTCTTCATTGTGAGAAAGGCAGGAACATTGAAAGATCTGAAAATGTACGAGGGTAGCATTATATTTTAGTTCGTGACTTGCTTAATTAATTAGAGATGCAAATTAAAGGCGACAAAGGAATATAAGAAACGTGCGTGTCCGCTAGGTTGTTGGTAATTTATTATATGAAGTACATTTTTATACGTTGAGTTTAATTATTTAACACAGTTTAGCTCATAATTAACAATAACTCAACAATATTTATTGAAACACATATATAATTCACAAATTAAACCACAGAGTTTTGAAGAGTCACAATCTATCTGTTTTGAATTTTTATGTTGGTATTCCTGGTAAAAACAGCTACAAACAGAATAAATCTAAATTTTTATCCAACAGAAGTACCAACCTCAAAACAACTGTCAAATTCAAAGACTTAAATTACAACAAAATATTTAATCACTATCTTGGTAAATAAACAAAAAAAGAATTCCTACCAAAGTGCATAAACGTGTACATGTTCCTGTTGTAAAAGCAGCAAAAACGTTGAACATCCAGCTATCGGAAGTGGAAATTGCGAAAAACGAAGGATGCGCCAGGGTCAACATTTGGGCAGTGTCCGGTTAGACGGGTTTTATGCTGCTTTAGTTCTCTGTCACTGAATAGTTTACATTAACTTTTCACTTTCATTCCGTCCACTGCATTAACTCCTTAGGCCAAGGAATGTTTCATGCACGATTGGCTGATGTGTTTCGAGGAAATTCAACCAACATCCTTTATTGTTTGTATAGGATGTTTATACAAATACGGACAAATTTATGCAAATAAAGTATGATATAACCCATTTTTATATTTCTCTTTATACATAGTATTTCTATTCTGAAATATATTAAATATTAATGAGCAACTTCAAAGATACCAAAAATGCGAAAGATGGGAAATACTTGTTATGGTTTTCAGAACAAAATATTATATCACTCTTTGCGAGGCTAACACTTTTCTTCAAAGTTGATATGTTAATATGTGTTGATATGCTGAATTCAAATTTCTGTTTCTTTCATAGCCACAGTTTATTTAAATTTTACTTCTTTTAAAATTGTCAAAGTGCACTTTATGTGGACACATAACATTAACTTTTGTTAACACATTATAAATCTGTAAATGGGTCCCATAAATTTAAAAATGATGGAGTAGTATTCTTAAAAAACAATTTTTGTTGTTGCAATTTTTTAATGTTAAACTAAATGAAGTATTTTATATACTTTGATATACTAGAGGATACATTTTTATGAATATTTAGAAATTTAAATCATTAATGTATATTGTTTTAAAGGAATTTCAATTGTTTTTTTCAAATCATTAAAAGAAAAACAGACACGATACACATTGATATTAAAAGGACTTGGTGTATCTGTTATTCTGCAATTAAAATGATATTTCTCTGCAGGTTTTTCGTTTTCAATAGTCATCAAACGCCTCATGAATTATTAACAAGACCTCATTAAGAAAGACCAACTACAACGAAAACAATGTGTTGTGTAAATAATATTTGTTTGTATTTCAGTAAAAATGGTTTGGGGTACTCTTCTGACGTTTGCCTGTTTAATGGAAATCACATTAACGGACAGCACTCGATTATTCAAAGGACGAGAAATTCGCACAAGAAGATTTATTTTCCATCAAGTAAGTCTTTCCAATGACGCGAAATCCTTGTTTTAACCACCAACTGTTTACACCATTCACATCAAGTAGACGCTCGTACTGACACCTCTTAGATTCTTCGCCTCAAACTATTTTTCGGCACACTAATGCGTGAAAACAACACGTAGTCGTTTACCGCGCTAATTGCTTGCATTTTGCAACGCGTGCAAACTTTCAGCATCGTTGATCAACAGTCGGCATCCTAATTAGCTAGCTGCCATGCAGGCGCGCAAAATGAGCGCTGCTTGTTTAGTGCTAATATTACAAACGTGGTTTGGGAAAACTCCGGGGTTGACTAGACGGTTCGGGTAACACGGTGATGAGGTAGCTGGTGTTATCATGTAGTGGTGTTGAGGGTACCTACACGGGGGCGGTAGTGGTGGCATATAGTAGAAGGTAGCAGGATGCAAGGGGATAATTGAACGACTCTCGTTTTATACAAGGACCGCAGGATTTTAATTGTGGAATGTTACAAGTGTTGCATCAAAGGGTACTTGTAATTAAATAGATGATAAATAATTTAGATTAGAGTGACATTATGATATTCATAAACTAGGTAGTTATGTATAATTTCATTTTGGTTTGCTCACAAAATTGAAGTGGAATGTGTGGTAATGTTGATATTATATGATGGAAAGTGGCGTTATACTAATTCATTTATATCAAATAATTTTATTCAAACTATTTGGTATTAATGAATTAATTTAAATAAGTAATTTTAATTAGTTATATAAAACCACTACAAATCTATGTCAGTTATTTAACAGATATGCTATTTATTATTACTACTTTTTATTACTGAAAATCTATTGTAATTTCTTTGACTTTGAAAACAAATTTAATCTCTGCTTAGATTCTTATGAGAAGTATATTTTAGTAAGTATATTACTTAAAATAATTTACTTACTAAAGAACTGAAAATTTGACAATTAATGTCCGGTTTCATTATTAATTTCTAACCTCACACTTAGTGTTGGTTCGTATTTTGGGACAAGCACTATTCAATAGTTGTATCTTACTAAGGGAGATTACAAATGTTTGTTTCACATTGATAATAAAATGATTAAATAATCATCTTATTTTTTATGATGAAATCTAGTTCTTGAACTTAAATCTGCGCTAAGCAATAATCTTGAATTGCATTATTAATTTGAGTCAATTTATAATTTTATTTCACAAATTTAAAATATCTTATTGTTGAATTTAATCTATATGATTAATTTTTTAATTTTTATTTTCTACTTTCTAAAAAACTAATTAAAAATATTGATGTTTATTAATTCATCCATTTATGCTGTAATACGTCAGTATATTTTTGGGCAATGTCTTGTTATTACTTCTGTAAATTATTAATTACACTCTGTGTGGGAAATGAACCGTTTTAATTAAATATGGGATTATCATGGGACCAACGGAAAACCGTGCAAGAAATATCATCTATTCAATACGTATATATGCGTCTAATGAGAATATTTTTAACATAACCTATTTTTATTCTAGAGAATGTGATCTAGAAAGGACGGAATATTGCGAAAAAATTTAAATTTCTTAAAAAACATCATTAGCTTTGTTACACTGATTATTTTTTTGTGGAATATATTTTTTCTATGACAATTAGGAAGCTTTGTCATGCTTAATTATCCATTCACAAGAAGGTTTAAACTAAAGTTATACCGTCTTTAGAAGGAAAATTTAGGAGATGCAGGATCGTTAGCGTGTTGAATATACTCTGGGGTTAGAAAAAGAAAAAAATGTGAAATAGAAAATATCATCAAGGTAATATCATGAGCAGGCTTAGAGCTAAATATACACAATTAGGGAATTTATTTACATGTTAGGTTATGAGAGCTAGTTAGAAGCAATGGTTAACATATCTAAATATTTCCTTTCATGTTTACCAAATTTTTTTGCTTAAAACAGAATATATCAAAGCAGAGTGAATTTTACTGCAATATATTTTTCTACACGTAAATTATTTCACTTTCTTGTGTTAATTCCATTTGAAAACAAATAAAAGTCGCAATGAATTCATTTACATTTCTGTTTACTGTAGATTTTCAGTCTGTGGTTGCCACCCTCATACGGTGGTAAGACGATGTTTGGCATTATAGCGCCATCGTTATTGCCGCACGTAATTTACACCCCCGACGACTGTCAAGCTACAACAAGCATAAATATTACGGCACGTTATTTAAACTTTCAAGCGTTTACCCAACCGGTGCAATTCTACAGTTGGAGAGTTTGTATTCCGTAAAGAAACCATGGCTAGCACACAAAACCCATTTCAACCCAAAACGGATTTCGTGTTGGCCGATGAGAAAACATGGGTAATAAGGTAAACTGATGACAGCAGGCGAATACATACTAAGATGGCAGCAAAGTGGTAGCGATTAATAATAAAATGCGGTACTAGAAATAAGAGATATAAGACAATATGACTATTGCGAGGGAAAAACTACGTCTATAAGACGTATAAACAATTGTGGACCCATTACGATGGTTGTCTTTTTCTAAAGGATAATTAAATTCGTTGAAGAAATAATGTTAGGAATTTTAGATTTGATTGTGTAATTCAGGGTCAAATCAGTTTCGTATAATTTGTTGACGTTGGACAGATGCTACTGGCTGGAAGTCATGAAGATTAATTTTCTGCGTTTTTTAGACTTGACCTGATTTGCACTCTACCAACTAGAACGTTTTGTGAAGTCTGCATATTTTATAATTGGAAGCATTTTACTTTGAGCTTTGATTTTGCATCATTTTATAGAATATGCTTTTCAAAGGATTTATCACATAGGAAGCATAATTGGAGAAAATATGCATCAAAGTGATCTCAAACACATGTGAACACTCCAAACCTTTTTGTATGCATGCAAAGTGTACTCTAACTTTTTGTTTTTTTGATTTCTAATGTTTACTATCAGGATGTACGTTAGTCGCAGCTTTAATTATCCTTTGATTAAACCTAAATTATAGGATTCATTTATTATATGCCACCAATTTCCTTTCCAATAATCCCCACAACAAAGAAAAAAAACCCACTGATTACACCAGATCAATTTAACTGGAGTTCAACTACTTAACTCAACTTAATATTACTGATGTTACTTTTTATTTGCTTTGCAACTATTCAACCAGCACATTTTACATTCTCCGCTCTTTATTTCATATTTTATGCTTTACTGTTTACTTTGCTTTTAAATGCATATAACTGATTAACTTACGAGTATCCAGTAATTTATTTCATATGTCAATATGATTTCTTGGAATTATAATGACATTAGAAAACACTTTTCTTTAACAGAAGGACATGGAAGATGGAAAGTCCTTTGTCATCAAGAGGAATCTCTTAATTTAGAGAAACCGCATCGTTCGTTCATTCATTAAAACTTTACTGCTTCTCGTTCGATGCATGAATTCTGCAAGTTTGGAAGGGCATGCTTCGTGGAGTAGTAGTCGGTTGCATTGTATTCGTTTTTGTTCAGTTCAGGCCGACTTGAAGCTGCCCCTGTAGGAAGAAAGTAGAAGAAAGTTTACTGCTGACTTTTCCTGAAAACCCTTCCACTTTTGCAGTTAATTGTCGTTTCATGTTTACGACTATGGGTTGATTCGAAGTTTATGGAATATTCTCTTCTGGATAATAAAACTTTTAATAAGTTTGCTATTATCTGAAAGATAGGAATAAATCAATTATATTATTATAATTTTTCTCTTAAATCAATTTTTTTTGCTTTTCCAGGATAAATGTCTTTTGCCTTGCACATGTCCTACAAAAGACATTTGCGATGAGTGCGAAGTCTGCCCTCGACAGGATAATGAACCTTGTAGTGATGATCGTCCTTGTGACCTGCTCAAAGGACTCGTCTGCACTTATCTGCATGAAGGTGATACAGAAGGAATATGCCGAACTCGGAGAACAGGTAACCTCAAATTAACTCCATCAATTGATGGATATTTTCTTTAAAACTGTCTTCACCATTTTAGTAACCATCTTAACCTCAATGAAGCCCTTTTATATTAAAGCATTGAGTTTGCATTCAATAATTTTATTGGTTCTGAATAATTTTGTCTGTATAACGTGTACGTATAACAATAATTGATGTTCTTCAGAAAAATGAGTAAATAGTGTTCCTAGATAAAAATCATCCAAACTGGTAGCCGTTTGCACCAGTATGAATTAGGCTTTGAATTCGCTGATAGTTAATATGCCAAGGCAACACAATGCGATGATAAACTATATGCTAATCGCACTGCCAAATGGTTGCGTGATAAATCGCGAAACGTGCGGAAAATATCATGATGCTAGAGGCTAGTTAAAGAGAATAAAGTCACGCAACTGGGATACAATATCCACGTATTAAACATATATTGGGATTTGTATTTCAGCGTATCAAATATTGTAGTGTTTTGCAAAGTAGGCTAGTAATGTACCGTACCTCATTCTAAAGCTAATGAAACTTTTAAATTTGGTCTAATCTAATACCATGTCCCAAATAGCCAGAATTCCTTTAAAAGCACAGTAAAAGTATAAAAATTGCAAAAATATTACATGAAAAAGTGTAAAAGCATGTAGAGCTACAAGTTTTTTTTAATCATTGCATCTAAAAAAGGAAGTAAAATTTTATCATATTTTTCAAGTTGTGTGTTTGTCAGCAATGAAAATTGAACATAAAGTAGAATATCACGTATGCGCGTGACTACATAATGCATGCGACCCGAAAAAATATAAATAAAATATTTATCATCATCATCATTATTCTTATCGTCCCTATACGGGTACAAACCCGTATATAAGACGTAAGGTTTCCGATTGTGTGATTGTGAGCGTACTGTTAGTCATGCCGGTTTTATACCGATGACCCATTACTTTTTGCCCGGTACCTGGACCGTTTATTTGGATGGATTGGTATGAGGGGTCCGGTATCTGCTTCGGATACAACAATACTTGGGATACAAGTACCTTGAACAAAGTTAAGCAAGTAATTTATAAAACCAATTAGCGTTGGATTGCACAAACCAGAATGATTATTAAATGAACATTTTCTATTTTTGTATCAATAAATCAATAACAAGTCATTCCAGAGTTATCCGTTTCCAATAGGTGCTATTGATAATAATATTTTCTTACCCATCAAATATATGTAAAGAAAAATTACTTTCCTTTATATTTATGAAATTTATGTTATACAATAACAATGATTTACTTCATTTTTAAGTCGTATCACGTGCATCACTATGACAAATATAAAGGAACCCTCATATGGTAGCCCAATTTCCTCATGGCTTTGCTAAACGTTCCAACTAGTTCAATTATATTTATATTATTATTAATATTATATTATATTTCTTATTTCTTCATACCTTCTTTCTTCTTGTGGGGTTAAAAGAAAGATAGGTTGGTGACGTTGCAAGCTAGAGATTACTTTTTAATAAAAGCTTTTGTGATGAGTGCGAAGGGTAGATGATGGAAACATATCACGTCGCTTCCATTATCAACGTAATCTCTATCATAATTCAAAGTTTAATTAATAATACAATTTAATTAACTATATGATATGCTATTTATAAAATAACCAAATGATGAGAGACTTCTTGAATGAAGCATTTTGACGTAGCAACAAATAACATGTGTCAAACCTCAAGGCGGAAATATCACTCATAACTTGCTATTGTTACAGACGAATACCCTTGCATCGTCGACCATCAAACATACCAACACGGCGAGACATTCTCACCAGATTGCCGGACTCAATGCGCTTGTCAGGTCGGTCATCATTCTGCAATGCTTTGGACTTGAAGCGCGCGTGTTGCATAATAGCATGAAGTTGAATTTTCCGCATGTAAATATTCCGCATGAAGGCGTCGGGTCGTAACTCTGTCATCATGCACGCATGCCAAAGAGTTTTATTATGCAATACTTTTTTGCTTGTGCTATTTCTGTATTTGAATAGTGTGTATTTGTATTCCAGAATGGAACGTATGGTTGCTCGTCGTTATGCCCGCAAGAGCACATTTCCCCCACATGTATGCATCCCCGGCTTGTTGACGTCCCGGGTCAATGCTGTCGTGAGTGGATGTGCGATTCACAAGCAGGTGTGCAATGCAGAAATGGATTTTTCCCCATGGAGATCAAATTAATTACAAATGTATGTTTTTATTGCCAGTGGAACAGCCGCCTTCTTGTCAACCATCATTCACCAAATGGTCGGAGTGTTCTGCTGACTGTGGCACTGGCCTATCAAAGCGACGGTCGAATCTGAATGGACGCTGTGAGAAAACAATTGAAACTCGTCTCTGCCAAACCCGGAATTGTGAGAGCATGCAAGCGTTGGAAACAGATCGGCGGCATCATTTACGGGTAAGTTGACTTCTTAATCCAACGTTTGATTTAAATTAAATTGCCCACGACAATCCTGTCGACTATTTACTATGGCGTGTTCAGTATGAATTATACCACCATTGTAATTCGATGATAATTTTCAGAAGGGACACGAATGTAAAGCAACACATCGTTTGAGCAACGGCGTACACTTCCGCTTCGGACCTTGCGTCAGTCGGAAACGCTTCCGACCCAAGTATTGCGGCAAGTGCTCCATTTCTGGCATCCTCTGTCGCCCATTGCTGAGCACCACAGTCCGTGTAGACTTTATCTGCGACGTGCCGACGGAGTCGGAAAGCGACGTGTCGTCCGGTGATCTGCTGCCGGAATTCATGGAGTTCGGTGAAGACATGTGGACAGACGATGCACCCACCGAGTATAATGGCGGAAAGGAGATTGCCGTTTCGGTCCAATGGGTCCTTAAGTGCAGCTGTGACAATTCCGACGAGGATGATAACATGAAGAATGACAACAAGCTGGTTAAACAGCAGATGATCAACGAGGCGCTTGAAAAGAAACCGCATCGCGTGCTATTGCATCGAGTGCATCGGACGGCTGGCGATATTCCTTGAATTATGCGTGCAAATGGACACATTCGAGCACGCCGTAAATCTCAATGATTCTCAACTCATATCATAATTTTCTAGGTGAAGTTTGTTGAGAGGGACGGACGATCACGGTGCCTTTACGGAATGAGCTTGACTAGAAATCCTGCAACCATAACAAGCAATGTGAAGGACTGCAAAACAAACAAAAAATAAGAAACAAGGAACTATGCACACAAGATTGAAGAAGGGATACAATCAATGCAATCTTTAGTCTCAATCGATTTATAGATGTGAAAAGGTATAAAAAATAATTTCAATAAGCGGACCAATTTTAGTCAATCTGCTATCCGCAAATGCGTGGGCAAATGGATGGGAATGTTACAAACTGCTTCAAATGTGATCAGCATTTAAAGAGATCTTAATAATTCATCTTCTTCTCCATTAATCTCTAAATAAAATGCACGTATTCTGCTTTGTACTGGAATTTCCCTCTTTCTGTTTAGCAGTTCATTTGAGAACATTTGTTTCAAGGCAATGTAGAGAAAATTAATGCGCAACAAGAAACTTAATTTATTCACCAGTGCATTCTTGTTCTGCTTGTTTTACTAAATTCGCACATGTTTTATGCGTAGATCGCTCTTAATTTAATTATACCTAAAACAACTTAATCAACCAGCACGGAATAAGTTTTGTTTCCCGGTCCATTATGTTAGAAAATTACGTTTTCCGCATTTCAATGCGCTACGTTTGTTATCAGTTTGATAAAGCCATGGCTATAGTTGCTTTGTACCGAATAAAAAAGGGCATTGAATGCATACATAAATTGATTTAATTTTTTACAATGGTTTATGATGTTTACTTAGACTTCTACTTCTGAAACTTAGAAATATATCCAACTAGGTTATACTGATTATATTTATATGGGATCTTAGAAGGAGTTAATTGCTTATTCTATAAAATTCTTATCTGAGACATTGTCAGAAATATGCGGTAGAAGATAGAAGTAATGCTAGACCTAAGAGTCTAAACATGAATAACAAATGTCAATATCAAGAGCGTCAAATTCAGGTTTTAATATTTCACTAGCAAAACAAGATAAATAGATATATGCACAGAGAGATTAGAGAGATAAATGTTTGGAAGCAGAAATGAAATGCTAATTTTATAGTGCATAGTTTGGCTATTTGGCGCTCTTGGTACGTTTGCACGTGATATATTTTGTTATCATTCGTCTACATATCTTTGCGACAAGATGAATGTGCAAGTGATACAAACAGATATAAGATATTTACCGTTGTACATATGATGTATTATTACTTATCGTGCTGCTAATGCAATTATGCGGTTTAAGTATAGCTAGGCGGATTACTTGTAAATGACGATAAAGTAAACAAATAAATTACGTATAAATATTAGATTGTGTAAATCTATTTATTTCTAATTGCTTCGTTGTTTCAATGAATGTAGATTTGGTAAATTTTTTATCCCATGCAGTATGTGATTAGTTAAAAATTTGAGTAATAAGTTTAGTTGATAAATAGTTATTTCAATATAGGGTTAGGTTAGGTTAAGATAGGTTAGGTTAGTTGAGAAATAATTATTTCAACATAGGGTTATTTTCTAAATCACATTTTAAGTTAACACAACTCTAATAATTTATATTGGAAAAATGTATTGCATCTAAAAATTGCTACAAGGTAAAAAATAATCATTTAAAAAAATTTTGGATTAAGATTACTTGATACTTAGTAATTTGGTAATGTTTAAGATGCGTTTTTGGCATGTTGCCCTTTTAGAAACTTCTAAGCACCCAAGAAAGCAACATTAATAGAATGAATATCAGATACTTCGTAACTAAAACCAACGAAACAGTTAATAAATGTGTGTTTAGAATGAAATATTCCGTCTGCTTGTTTTGTTTTTTTGCTTTTATTTATGTCGAGGTTGGTGAAAATTTTTGACCAAAGGTTCGCAGATTTAAATTCTGGCATGGAGGCGTTAGATGCCTAGAGTTGCAGTAAACAAATCCCCGATCAACTAAAAACACCACGCTAACGAATTTTGTTTTGTTCTATGGTTGTGACTAATAGCAATCTTAGTTTTGAAGAAGCATTGAGAAGAAAGAACTTGGAAGGATTCATCCAACTTTGATGGTTTCAACTGCACACAGAAAATAGATTGTAATAATTTCAACGGAATTCAATTGGATTTTAGCATCCACTTCATTTGATTGTTTCATAGGTATGATTTGTTCTTGTTAGGACCAGTTTTGAGATACTTTAATTGGCTTTTTATTTCATGCATCAATCTTTAATCACAGGTTTAACACTAAGAAGCAATAGATACTAAAAACCAACAGTTTTTTGATAGGCTCATGATTACAGGCATTCTAAAAAGTAGTATTATAATATATTTATTATATAATATAGTATAATTTGGAAACTGTTAGCCCATGAGTGCAATAAACAATATATAGTTATAGATTTATATAGTTGCAAGTGAGTTGTTAATAAAAAAAAAAAATTAATAGAGAATAGGAAAACCAGTTACATAAAATATAAGTAAGCTTTAATATTTTCTCATTTTTGTAGGTGAAAAGCTATTAAATTAGAATTATCAAAGTCCTAAATGCTGTTCATAATTAGAATAAAAAATATATTAATTAAATCATATTTCTTGTACGTTTGTTGTAAATTTCAGAACTTTCCAATTTAGTATTTTCTAGTATGGTAAATTACCATAAAATCACGTTAACACGGTGTAAATGATTTAAATAGACTTTAAATTAAATTTGGAAAATACTAAATTAAAAAAATTCTAATATTTCTAACAAACGTAAAACGTAAAAAAAATATAATTAATTAATATATTTCTTATTCTAATTTTGTACAGCATTTAGGTCTTTGATAATTCTTTAGCCATATTATCACCAAATTTTACCAAGTACAATTTAATCCAGTTAATCCTATTCAAACGTCGCAAAAATCGATTAGGAATAGACTTCATCATGATTGGCATTGAATACTAACTTTAATGGAAGTTTTATTATTATTATTTGTGATAAGAGATAGTGAAATGTCGTAAAATGGAAGTAATTGAATTTAGCAACCACTATAGTAATTCGATAAATGCAAAATAAATTATAGTTTCGAATAAAAATATTGATTTCACAGTGGATTTTAGTTTTTTTAATGTTTTTACAACGTCTATATTTTCTAATATATATTTATACACTTGTATTTTGTACACATATATATATTTCTTATTTCTTGAGGTATTTAAATTATATTTATCAAATAACTGACGTATGGCCGGTTCCATAACCAAGTTCTAAGCCTAAGCTTGATTTTGACGGCGAGATCATATTCGAAGTCATACATTAACATCTATAATGCTTAATTTGTATGTATAATAAATTTAGCAAGACTAATCCCTGTTAATTTTTGTAATATAATTCTGTATTTTAGTAAAACTTAGTCTGGCGTTAAAACGAGTATATAAAGTATTTAAAGATGTAGTTAATACGAGTTAAAACAAAATAAGTATATTAGTTGGAGATAAAAATTGTTTACAATAAAACGCTATCACAACTCATTTTCTTTACTATATTGATCAATCTTGAAAAAGTTAATCCTTTAAATCACATTTCAATACCTACGTTAGATAACTGCAAATGAGATTAAGTTGTTTATGAGTCTAAAATCACGAGGAATTATTTATATTTGTACTCAATTCTTTATTAATATCAGTCAATAGATTTTTATGCTAGAATTTAATACTAGATTTTGGATGTACACCAGGGTCGCCAAGGTCAATACAGGTCCCATCTTCAAAACAGATCTTCTTTTTAGTATGCTCCAACCTACCAGGGTCGATGATTTGGAATTGCATGGCGTAGATGTAGAGAAAGGTTAAAAGTTTTTTACTGATATCAGGCTACAATTTAATAAATTATTTGTTAAATATTATTACCGGTGAGAATGCTAATATTTTAACATACCCAATGAGTTGATTTCTTCTGAGTTGGTCTCCTATTATATCCCAGACTGATGTAATACTTCAAAAAGTTAATGAGTTCTGAAGAATATTAATTATATTAAAGTAATAGAGAATTTACATAGATTGATTGTGAGTCGTCCATTTACCTTGACGGGAGACTTTTTCCAAAGTTTCACAAATCTCATCATTACGCAATGGCATGCTGCATGCGTTCTGAACACACAACACAACTAGAACTAAAACCAAAGTACCGGCTTTCATTGTGTCAATTTGTCACAAGTTGATATGGAAGTAAACTACTCAAAAGTAAAACGGCTTTTTTCGAATTTTCTAGGATTGTACGGAATTAACGGATATTGCTATCTGTCGTGCCGATGTGCACGTTCGTCTGCTTAAAAGGCTTTAGGACGATTTAATTTGGTCGATGGTTAAGTGGGAGGCGCAAACAAAAGATTATTTTTCAATACGCAATTAAACATGAATTCATATTCCTCTGTTCTTTTCAGGTTCAATTATAAATTGCAAACAGTCTGATTACTAATGCCATTCACAATTACTAATGAGATTCACACTAAGCCCTATCTAGAAAAATCCAGGTGCATTGTAAACAATACGTATAATTAGTTTTTAATCTTTGAGCAACAAGAGCTTCTGTTTTTCCGTGGTGATGATGATCGACTGCTGCGATCACTGGTTTGGCGACTGGTATCGGATTGACGGCCCCGAGATGCGGATGTGTGGCTTTGAGATCGGGATGGTTTGATGGGTTTTACTTTTTTAGGCTTACGTTTAGTTTCCTTCTTCTTCACTTGTTGGTCTGTGTTTGTATAACTGTTTTTCTTTGCTTCTTCTTTGGGAGGTTCCTTAGTAGCAGTTGTTGGTTCTCCCATATTCTCAAAGGACTTGATACAATTGTAGCAGAGTTGTATTACAAATGCAAGAAGGATTATAGTCATTGCCAGTAAAACAGCTAAGATCTAAAACAGGTCAATATATTACTACTTAACAATATTACATATAAATAATAGTGTGGCTAACCAAATTGTGCAATACAAAAAGTATGTTTAAGCTTGTTTGGAATAATATTGCGCAATAATTTTCAATTTTGGTATCACATGCTTTTACTTACAGCGACAACAAGACAAATCAACTTCAACTTCCTTGAATCTGTATCATACCAATCTGTTGACTCAATATTACACATATGATACACAAATAAACTTGATGAAGGTAGTCTGTCCTTTTCTATTGGAGCTGAAGTCCATCCAGGGCGACATTCACACCATCCAGTATTGTTATTATATTTACCAAAGTGGCAGTTTATATTATCACTGGAGAAATATAATAGCTCATCGGATTTTTGTGCTTTTCCAGCTTCGATGGTTTTCAGATCAGCTTTGGTTACGGTTCGTTCCATATCACGGCATTTATTGGTGCTCGGGGAATATATCTAAATAATTCAAATGTACTATCAAAAGCTGTAATTATTAACAAATAACTGGAATGAGTAACATTACCAAGTTAGGCATATCTTTTTTAGGATCAAGTATACAAGAAGGTACTTTCTGGCATCTTTGTCGTATTCGTGAGAAGAAGTTTCGGGTACCAAGGTACTTCATATGGCAATCGACTGGTTTACAATGACTTAGAGGATCTTGATCAATAGTATTACATTTGGACAACTCAGCTTTATTGAAATATCCTAGAAAATGGCTATATATCGCAAGCTCCTTCTTAGAGTGTTATTTGCTAGTACCTCTCAAAACAGTAGGACTACTTTTCTTGCTAAGGTATGTATCAAATGTTATATTTGCTTTACGTTGAATTATATCATCCATTTGACTTCGAAATTTAATGGATATCAAACAAAATCCACGTCGATTGTGTAGATACTAAAATTAACGCAAATCACATAAATCACATTAATATATAAGGTAGGTTATAAGTATAAATACCATATTTGGATAAATAATGGTAAGGTTTTTGAAGCAATTTGGTTTTATCAGGCCCATATGTCCTCCAATTAGATACATAAAGTTCGAATCTCGATCGTAATCTGAGAGGATTTCTGTGCACTCAATCATGCTGACTTTAACTTCGTATTGGCAGAGGTTACTATTTTCCACTGTTACATCTAGAAGAAGAATTATCTTAGTAAATGCAAATTAAAACATGAAGTGGTGGTTCTTACAAAATACCATGCCTATCTCGTCTCGATTTAAGGCAGCCACGTTTGCATCCTAAAACACACATGAGAGAAATTTGAGAGTTTGAGGCATAATAATTGCATTTCTTACACGAATATCAATTTTGCAATACACTGAAGTTATCATACACAATAAAATAAAGTGAAATAATTTAATCAACATGTATTTATGTGTGACATTACTATGCTTGACACATACTTGACACTGATTGATGTTGTTAAAATATTAACAATGGACCATTCCATCGATATGTTAATATTGGAATTCGTTGCAATCAACATGTTGATAGATAAGTATAGCGTAAATCCCGTAGATTAAGGTAAAACGATTCAGTCGAAATACCATTTGATAACACCGAAATCTATCAAAATCAGCTGAAATAAATTGATGACATATTAAAGGCAATGTCGTTATTGTAGAAGAAAAGTAAGTTTTCCTTAAAATTATTTATTCAAGAGAATTACAAAGTGTTTGTTGAGTTTCCCAAGTGTATTTTATAACTTTGCAAATCTCATTCAATGGTCTATTTCCGTAAGTCCAATCGACTCATGTGGCTTTTCAACATACTCAGGACTGTCCAAAATTTCATAAAGATCACGAGTTAACTCTGACGACGGTTGTAACTTGATAGCCGCCTTTACTTCATCTGCAGCTTGCCTCCGCAAACCCAATTTGAATAAAGCCATACCCCGGCGATGAATACATTCAACTCGCTCCAACAAGTTTGAATAAACTTCTGGCTTCATAATATCAATAGCAGTGGAGCAGTCGTGAACGCATTTATGATAATTACCTATTGAAATAATATATAAACAAACCACAATCATGCCCTCAAAACGAAATTAGTAACCAATTAAGTCTGAACTAATTTGTAAGCATTCATAACTTTATTAATTACTATTCACATTGAATAGTCTGTTAATAGAGTTAGATACTTACCCATTCCAAAATGTGCCCTTGACCTCATAATGTACCAATCTACTAATTTCGGGGAGAGTTCGACACCAAATGTGAAGGCACTAAGGGCACCTAAGTAGTTCTTATGTTCCAAAAATTGCTTGCCTTTTGATAAGATGTAGTTTGGGTTTTTCTCTTCAGGACGAAG
The DNA here is from genome assembly GCA_027574925.1 of Ecitoglossa quadriceps. Classification (NCBI taxonomy): domain Eukaryota; kingdom Metazoa; phylum Arthropoda; class Insecta; order Coleoptera; family Staphylinidae; genus Ecitoglossa; species Ecitoglossa quadriceps. The sequence goes on along the minus strand of JAODGC010015228.1, from coordinate 76,938 downwards.
ATCATCACTATCGAAACCTGCGCTTCTGCGTGCTTTCGCTTGGTTTTGTAACCATTCTAGTTCCTCTGGTTCTCTACTTTCCCTGCTTGGTGTTGGTAGTACTCTAGGAGTGAATTCAACTTCAACTACATTTTGATCCCCATTATAACTCCTGGGCATAGGTATAGAAGGAACCTCTTTTGTATTATCAACACTTTGATATATTTTCCTGTAATGTTTCTTCAAGACCTTTGACTTTTTAAACTCAGTTGACTTTGTTTCTCTTCGTAGTTCCTCAATATTCCCTAAAGCTTTCAACTTTTCTTGTTCTTTAATTTCTTCTATCAATCTTCTTCTTTGGCCATCTTGTTCCACAGCCATAGAAACAGCGTTTCGTTTCATTTGATAATACACTTGTTTCTTAGCTTCGTGTTCTTTTATTAACTTTTCTTGGCTATCTATAACTGCCTTGGCTTTAATGTTCTTCTTCTCCTCCTTTGTGAGTGCTTTTTCTAACTGTGGCCAGGTTCCCTGAGAGGTCTTTTTCAGGTCATAGTAGATCATAGAGCCTTGAATCGATGCACGTGATTCATCAGGGTCGATGCTTTCGTATGGAAAGCATTCAAAGAAGAAGGTTTCAAATGACGCTTTGAAATAGTCCTCAGAAGTAAACAAGTCAACTGCAGAAGTTGGTGCCCCATGTAATGGCACATACAGGAACAGATATTGGTCGTTTTGGGTCCACGTGAAGTCCTTCACAATGATAGGCATCTTGCAGCCCTAGTCTCTGCAAGATGGAGTGGAGAGTGAATATAGCTGTAACTACTATGAAGCACTCAATGTCAGTGACAGGATGTTATAGATTGATGGAACTGTTTACGTCAATTATTGATCAAACTAAGTTTCCATAGCAACCATACCAAGTAAATTTTGTGCAAGCAAATTATCAAATTAAACAAGTTTGGGCATGAAAAGATGTGGACACTAAGGTAATCACAGTAACAATCGCAATATATTTCAATATTTTATTCTGTATAAATGATATTGCACCATCATACCTAAACCCATACGAATCTTGTTCTGTTGAGTAAATTTAGGTAGTTGACTGAATCGACAAGTTTATACAGTCATTATCTTTCTTAAATAATATGCTTTGTCATAAGCCAATCGTGTGTGAATGCGAGAATCGAAGCACGTAAAAGGCAAGAACGAGTACAAGAATCGAGCAGGAAAGCTACAATCATCGGTTACGTTTGTGATAATATACATTTTCTTCATTTTGCATTCCTGGCGTAATTTAGAAGTTCGCACGACATTGTTGCGAATATTGATGGTTAATATACTTGAATTGGGTAAGATGAGAAATTCTGGCACTGCGTTGGGAATGGAACACAACTTTAGATCTGCGAGACACTATCAATCGGTCTCTCTGCGCTTGCCGACATTGTTTCAGTGTTAATTAAACCTTTCCTTTTCGTTTAAGCAGTTGGGCTAAAATATACAGCTAGAGATACGTCCTCAAAGATGAACGCTCTACTCATTTACCATTTAAAGTTAACTAGATTTGGAAAGGTGAAGATAGATTTTTACTAGGTTCTCCATGTCATTTGCTGGCAATAAGGTTGATTTATGTTAGTTCACAAAGGTAGAACATTTTGTTCATGGAACTGAGAATAAATAATCACATGGAGTACATTCAGGAGTTTTCTTACTGGTTCCAACTTTGAAAATATGTAAATCCACTTTTATAATACGCTTATTGATGCAGTCGCATCTCCTCAATAAAATGTCGAGTAGAAAATTCATTTTGTTTTAAATTTAGACAATATAGTCATCAATACTTTTGTTACCGTAATTTTTTTTTCTCGGGATCGGTTTTCAAGGTTCCTCTATTCTGGGTACTGTGTTTGTATCTCACCCGCGTAGCAACTTCATTTAAACTCAATTTTACCATCAATAAATCAATATTCTCCCACATCTCAGATAGAAAATTAAATTATCCTTGAGAATTGCTTGCGATTGTTCACGCCTGAGCCATGGTTTTCTTGTAATTAGATGTACGTGTGAGATGTAAACACACTTCCCGCAGAATAAGCATGCAGTTGTCACATCTGAATGACATCTCGGCAGCCGCATACGCATATAATTATATTATTATTTTTATACAACTTATCTATATTTATCTGTATTTATAGTATTTACGTTATTCTCTTGACACTCAACAATCACCTATAGGTAAGCGAAATAAAGTCCCAAAATGAGGTGAATCATATATTGTTGAGTCGCAAGTCGCGCGTTTAACAAGCCTATCATTTTAGTTGTTACTTAGTGTAAACTTACAATACGTAATATGTTACATATAAAAAACTAAAATCTTATAGGGTATCGGTGGGGCGACGTTGCTGCGATATTCTGATAAATTCTTTAATACAATGCCGTCGGCGCATTTGAGCGCGTCCAATGGCGTGGACAGCGTGCGCTTCCTTGCTTTATCTAACTACCTAAGTGCCTGTTGATCGAAAGGGTGCTCTAATGGAATTTCAGGCTTGTCCAGACGATCGTGCTAGGATGCGCGACAGCACCTATCTCACAGTTGACGGTCCTCGAGCGCCCATTGAGGACAAACAATGCTTCGTTCGCAGGTGTGACCATGTACTGTCCAAACAGACCTAAAACAATATTTGCGTTTTATTAGGTTGCATTAGGGTGACGCTGATGACATTGTAAACTGTTCGATTAGTGGTTACGCTAAGTAATGGGATTGTTTTCGCCCAGAAACACCAGCTTCCGATAACGGCAAAATGGTTCCCAAAGAAAACAAACATGAAACGGAATGGCTATACTACGTATATTTGTAATATCTGGGACCAATTGGAAAGTCAGTAGAAAGTCAAGTTTATTTACCTGATCCGCTGATGGGCCTATTGGGATTACCCCATTTGGCTAATTTAATATTCATAGCCCGCCCGACGCCGGTGATAATCTCCACTTTGCCGGTGAGCAGGTTCAGGAAGAGGATGTCCTCCTTGTCCTGTGCGCTCGCATACAGGTCGTAGCTATGCGTTGTCTCGCTTGGATAGAACGTGAGATCGGAGATGTTGAGCGTTGTCTTAACATCGAATGAAAACACCAGACCGTTGGCTGCAATACGATTAAACAGTCAGTCCGGAATCGTCCTGGTAGTTAGTGCATTAGAGCAGCACGCGCGGCGTTGGGACTATTGCAAAACTTAGGAAACGAGCCGTGCGATAAGCGGCCAACATGGCGCGCATGGTAATAGAAGGAGTGGTCGAAGGTAACGAAAACTCACAAGTAATTTCCTGCACAATTAGCGTCGCCCCGTTTGCAGTGCGGTCCAATGTGACAAGCTTCCTCGAATCGGGCGAAATGTACGGAATCCCCGGCAGGGTAGGCTTGGTGGCAATGACGGTGTCTGTTAAATAATCAAGCAGGAGTTGGCCGGATGGGCGGCCTGTCACCGGCTCCAGGCACTGCATTATGACGAAGCCATCTGCAAGCAAACAGAGGTGGAGTGTACGTGCGGCGAATTACGACAGGTTCGTGTCGAGTTAATGTTGTAATTAGCGAGATTGCCGCGAGGTGCAAATGCGGCTTGTCATAAATATTAATCGTTTGCTTGTTTGCGTACGAGATATGGGAATTAGCGATGGGCATACTCACACAATGCGGAAAATCGCACTTGCGCTGGTACACAGTTGTAGGGCGTGAGATCGACGGAGCGCGTGTAGCGCAAGTTTTCCAAATCCAATTTGTACAAGCCGCGTTGATTTGTGTGCGTGACGTACCCATACTTGAAGCTATAGTGCGACAGCTCCTGATTGGGCGACGGGATGAAAAGTCCTTTGACGAGATCGAATTGTCCGTCGATGGGCTCCGGATGTACGGTGTGGTGTTTCCGTTTTTGCCCGGCGTCCCTAATCACCTGCACACATAAACGATAAGAAGCGATAGGCCACGAGGGTAGATAGAAGGCAACAAAAAGTTGCCAATTGAGTCAAGAGCTGACAATGGGGAAGACAGGCTGAATAAAAGAAGTTGGAAGTGGAGAAGGTAATAAGGCAAAGGTTCAACGGCTCAGAAGGTTCATGACAACACACTCACTTGTATTGTCTTGATGCCAGTATTGTTCGTCGATCTCCAATTCAATACCCATACTTGATCTAGATGCGGAACGTAATAAAGATCGACAGGATATTTGTCTGTGGTGACAACCTGCAAAACGCATTCAAGTTAACTTCTCCGCCAGAGTGGCCCTTTAATATCGCAGGTAATTCATGCTAATGACAATGCCGGTTGTGGCCGCCACCGTGGAGGTAAATAAATTCCAACATGGCGCCGCAGTACAGGTCATGACAAAGTGAGCAAGACCAAATTGGTAACTTACATCTACAACGACCATTTGAATTTTGGAAATGATAAGAATGCGGTCTTTATCCGGCTGTGTGGCATAGATATAGCGGTTGGCGACGTTCACGGCGCGGCCCCACGTACAGCGTACTCCCTTGTCTCCACACACGTACTCCTGGCAAGCAAATTACAAAATAGCGTTTAGGGTCTTCCTCCACATTCGTATGCCATCTGATAACGTGGATATTTATGTCTCGATTATGCTCTAATAGTGTTCGTAGCTTACCTGCGTGCCGGGGATAATATCCGTGCTCTGTATCTGATGGTAAAGGCGGCACGTGGTCGGCTCGTAAACGGAGACGCCCCACTCGTGGAAAGCGAAGAAGCGCCGCTCCTCGTTAGGCGATGCTGTGAGCAGAGAACACGCGCCCCTTCATTAGCATATTATTTACTATTGCCGGTTACGACTTGATTACACCCGACATGGAGGGCCAAACAAAAACAACACGTTGATCTAATAAGCGCGCAGAAATGTTAATAAATTCGGTAGTCAAATCGAATTCGGCTTGAGTGGTATGACTGCAAAAGATAGCAGCGAAAAGTTTACTTACTTGGAGTTGGTTGCTCCTGAACCACCAGTGAGCTAATGTCTCTTGTTAGTCCCCCTGCAACATGATCATCATTTCAATTTAACATGGCCCTTTATTTTAATTGGGGATGAAATACAAGAACATTT
>JAODGC010015228.1:58952-71755 GCA_027574925.1 Ecitoglossa quadriceps | reverse complement strand
GTCCCCCTGCAACATGATCATCATTTCAATTTAACATGGCCCTTTATTTTAATTGGGGATGAAATACAAGAACATTTAAATTAATTTACTCATTTCGTATCAAGTATTTGAGAAATTCACAATTATTTAGAGCAAAAAGTTACAGTGGCGGATCCTCCCAAATAGAATTTATGATTACGGAAGTAAATATTATTAATAAAATATTGTCCTATGTTAACAAAGGATGTGCATATTTATACCTGTATTTGTAGCTTGGCACATATATGCTCCAGTATCAGCAAATGCAATCTTTTTAATCTTCAAGGCAGTTCCATTTCCAACAATTTGATACTTTCTTGGACTGTCCAAATGCAGCGGTTCATCGTTCTTCAACCATTCCACCTAAGCACACATAATAACACATGTCAGCGCATTGAAAGCACCCATAAAACTGCTAATTCATTTTTGCGATCGCTCTAATGCAAGTGCCGCGTCATTGTCCGTCAGTGGAGCGGATAGTATACGTAACAGGCGTGGAAAACTAAATTTACCTTGGGAAATGGCTCTCCGGCGACATGACAATACATTGTGGCATCCTCTCCGGGTCGCTTCGATTGTATGCGCGGTGTGACGTGCACTTCCGGCACAGCTGTCGGCCGCAAAAAAAGGGAAAAAACGCAACGTAAGTAAAAAGCTTTTTGAATTTTATGTGACAACAAGATAAGAGCCCGCACTCACTGTGTACGGTCAATATGTGCGTTTGTACGACGTCCTTGTTGCGTTGTGCGTGGCAGGTATAGTTGCCAGCATGCTGCAACTGTATGCGGGTGAGATACAACGAACCGTCAGCAAAGACGCGAACCTCTTCTTCGTTCAACGTAGCAAGGTCCAGTTGATTACGTCGCCACACGATGGGTGGGACAGGAGAGCCGGTAACGTCGCACTTGATCTCGACGTTGTCCCCCACACGTACGGTCAAGTGGTTTGTCTCCAGCGCCTTGTCCAATGAGACTACTGAAACACCTAATGGGCAAGTGCCTTGTGATTATCTGTTGGTCCTGTTTTTAGATCTTGCTCATGGCTTACGAGAGTTACTTACTGTAAAGCTTGCTGAAAGCAACGTAAAACTCGTTGATGCTCAACTTGCCATCATGATCGGTATCCTCGTATTGTATCATGTTGGCTAAAGTGCAGCCGTTACTCAAGGAATCCAGATGTTCCTGATTACCAATCTGGAATAATAGATACATTGCTTGCGAGAGGTGCCTTCAACATAAATCCCGCGAATCTAAGTTGGGTACCTCGTTAAGTTCGGACGTTTCTAGATTTCCATTGTTGTTGGTGTCATAATGTGAGAACATGATGGATACAAGATAGTCTTTACTGTGGTTGTCTTGAGACATCAAGCGCGCATGGTTGTACAACAGCAAATTATCCTGGAACACAGTATGGCTCGTATAAATTCCAGGAAAAAAGCTTTTTGTCATGACGCGGTTGTTTCTTTCATTTTATAGTAAATGGGAATGACTTGATACCGATTTGAAGGCGAGGGAATGAGAAGAGTCTGAGAAGAAAAGTTAATAACACTTTGCTCACTTTCATAATTTCGTACTCCTGCATGGAGCACTCCTGCTTGTCGTAGTAAATCTCATCGTCCTTCTCCATCGTGTCCGTGTCGATTTCATTTTCGGTATCGGAGCCACCAGGGAGTCGTACATTATAGCCTGATGGCTTCCTGGAGGTCGCCGTGGGACTGCCAGTCGTCTGCTAAGCGCAAGTACGCCGATATAGTAAGCGAATTAATCGAATTACATGTGCCGCGAATGAGTGCCAGACATGAAAAAGAGGAAGAGAAGCGAACGTATTACGGCGCGTACGTCAGAGAAGAAATGCTGAGCGCATTTAATTCGACTCGTTTTCATATTGGGAATTTATCGTCGATTGGCTGACGCTTCACTCGATTGGTACTCGGTCGTTTCTTTCTTGCAGCCGTTTCTCTTCCGGCTGCCGCCTCATACATTGCTCAATTTTTTCGAGGTGCATCCTTGGGGACGTTCTACTACGTTAGACGATTGTCGACGCTTCAATTCCCATAGCTATTTATATAGTGCCATTCTATTTTGGCACACAGGCTGGATATTATTTTCGCACATCGCGCAACACTCACCGCAATTTCCTCATTTTCGAGCTGTCTTTCAGTGGTCGGGAAGTCAGTGGCATCGCCTTGGGATGTGAGGACAGCTTGATTCTCAATCAATGATTCGTTCGAGATCTCCTGACTCATTGTCGGCGCCCATCCCTTGCCTATTGATGGGGAAGAAATTGCAGGAAGGACTTGATAACTGTTTGTCAACTGGACTGTTAGTTATGTCTTACCGTGCTTGACGCAATGTACACCACGTTGCACTGAAATAGCGGTTCTTGTCAGGCATGCGGCGCGGTGCATCTCGCAGTGGCTGGGATAGATGTGACCATCTGAACCGCACACTAATCGCTTGTGGTATGTGACCGGGCATTGCCTTTGGCAAATACATTCAGCTTCTCCCGTTGCGCCTAGGACACATTCGTGACCCTTGTAGCAGTAATGAACTAGACATGGATCTGAATAATCCGAAGATTTATTGTTAGTACTTTCATGTGTTTCTGAAATAAATGGATCTAAAGGACTAAACATTTCTCAGGAAATAAGATATTGAGAACATCATACACAAATATGGAGACAAAAGGTTTAATTAATTTGTGCCTCCGGTTTGGCGGTAAAAATATTAAGCACCACTTGAAGGCATAATTGGTGAATTTAAAAGCTAAACATGAACTATAGTAAATTAATTTACCATGCACATTTGGACTTGGTGTAAATTTGATTCAATGTTGCGTTTTTCCTACTTACTTGTCTCTAATAATGTGATATGTGTGGTTTCAATTCGTGGCGTCGACGTGTACGAATCTCGATGATGCCTTGATCTCTGCAAGCAATAAAATATATATGTTGTTATTAACGCTCCAATCCGCAGAGTAAGGGTGCCAGTTTGCACCGGTTTTTGAAAATGCTTGCAGCAAGGAGCTTGCGTTAACGCATACCACCGAGAGAGATACCGCGGCACGGAAATAAAAATCAGGCCATCAGCCAGGAGAACCTCAACTGCACGCTCTGGATTAATTATATCCGGTTGGCGTTACAAAGCGCTTCTTTTTTGCTATTTGTGTGGCGCGAAACATCGATAAATATGTCAGGTGTTTGGTTGCACAAAGCAGTGAGATGTGTGCGGACCCACATCAAAAAAGGCGTAATGCTCACAATGGTACAGAGAGCGTTTTTGAACTGTCTACAGTCGTAAGCGGAAAGATACATTTCCTGCAATTCACAATACCACGGGCTATAGATGAAAATTATTTCTATGCCGCTCGATACATTATGAGCATGTTTATACGATAGTTGGCAAATATTTTCATGTTTGCTTCGATTTGGTACGATTTGTGAGGTTTTATGTTTTATGAGCTTTTGTGCAATATGAAAACAATTCAAGATTCCAATCCTCTTTGTATGATGGACTCACAAAAGGAGAGAAATAAATGGAAATCGAGAAATATATGAAATATATTTTTGTATTTCATGTTATACTGGTTGCCGGATCATGGTTTGGTGGTGCAGACTGGGTTTCGAATTCACACGTGTGGATTCCCAATTTGATGGATTTTCTATTTTATTGTTGAAAGTTCCGCGTAATATTTCCGTGATATACTATGCACCACCACCAAGTGGAAAAACATTATTCCAGCCAGTGGGTGTAATAGTTGCTCACATAAGCCATGCATCGTATTCAGCACAACTGTCGCGTCGCATTACGGGGGTAGATGAAATGGCTAAAATAATATTTAAAATTTTTCGCTCGAAAAAGCACGGACGCAAAGCGCTAAAGCCTTCGGTGTGAGGAATTTGAATTTCCTCCGCATGCGGTTCTTTCTGGGACTTATAAATTGCGCCGTAAAATATGGAAGATACACACGATAATCGCACGGATGGCTGGCGTTCCTAGCCAGTCTAAAACACCCGTTGAATTTATGAGCGTTCGCCCTCTTTACCACCAGGAGTCAAACACTGCGCGCTGACGGGATGGTTAGATTTCGGATGGCTGGACGGCGGATGCGCGTGAAGGTTACGACGAAGGGAAATGTGCAAACGCGCGGAAAAACAACGACGACGATGCCGGAAAAAGCTCCAACGGAGCAAGTAGAAAACTGTAAAACCTTTCGTCCGTTCGGCGCGTTTAGTGTTTGCGTCTTTTTGTGTTATTTACATCGAAACAAACTAGCCGCGCGCCAGAGCACACAGGAAGCAGCGTGCTTGGCATGCTGTCGATAGTAAAGCAGCCAAAAGAGGCGGCAATGAACTCAAGAGTGCCTGGCTTGCGGTCATTTTATGTCGGGTATGTTTTGTGACCTATCGTGGTCGTATAGAGATTTTTATTGCCGTCAAATTGCATGTTGCTACTGAGGCTACTAATTTGGGATAGTTTTCTACGATTCGACAACAACAAATTAATACTGTTTACTAACCATTCAGTCAACTGCAATTTCTTGTGGAAAGGGTAACACGTAAAACTTCAAGTGTGAGGAAATGAAAAGCGTGTTAGGTGTTAGGCAGGCTACGTGAAGTCAACGGAAGGCAAATGATGGCATGGGTAGACACTATCGAAACTTGTTTCCAGTGCTACCAGAGTCAGGCGCCGGGGCGATTTGCGAACAATAAGGGTGATGTAACAGCGGATGTGGGTAAACCCAAAACTCGACTCAGGGATAAGTTAATAGGTTGGGGCCTATGTAGTCTAGTGTAGTCACAAGGAGTTCCAGGATTCACGCAACGCCGAATGGCGGAAGTTTTGCTAGTAATACAAATATAGCGGTGTGAGATAATAATATCCCATGTACTTCTTATGGACATCCGGTCTGATAGGTCAAATAATATGCAGTTTCAACATAAGAATTCAGTGCAGTTGAGATAAGAATCTTGTTTATCTTCCTAAACCATTCCACATTGAACTAAACCTGCAAATTTAAAAATGTGGTCATCATCTTCTATACTCTTCTGACCTCAGAACTTCCTTACCTCCCAACAACAATGTCTATCTGATATCCACAATGGTGTCGTCCGATATAGTGCCCTGTCATGAAACTTTAGATTTTAAACGCTTAAACACAATAGATGTAAAAAAAATATCGACCAGGTAGGTCTTAATTCCTTGCAGATGAAATAAAATTATTCTTTACAGTGTACAGCAATCCTTTAAAGGTCAGTGACAGAAAACATCTGCGTGGAGATGCAGATTCTATATTCTATTCGTAGAATTGAATTCAAGTGGGATGAACCTCCTGCCTTTGGTATGTACAATTCAAATTCACGAAGTTGGAAGACTCTTCTTGAATATTGTCAGATGTAGGAAAAAGGTATTAATATACGCGTTGGTATAATACAATCGCATTCCTCAATGAAACACGTCAGTTGTGAATTGGCGTATTGTAGTGCCTGTTGTAATCTGCACAATGCATCGCTTGCAATATTGGCATCGCAACCCACTTCAACTTATCAGCAGATAAGAAACAGAATGCTGCGGATTGAATATAACTCTCTCACATCACAAGCGTCGCACGTTTGTTTATAATCAAATAATCCAATGGAATTTCTCTAGTAAATATTTATACTACCGCATTCTAACTATCTCTAATCTGGTATTTTGCTTACTGCACTCTTTAAAAAATAGGTGTAATCATCACAGTGTCTTAATTGAAATTATGACTTTTGTTAAGATAGATGACTTATGATCGTGTTTTATTAATTAATCAGTTCGTGCGATTTGATATCGATAGACATTCATGTAGTTGTGGTTTAAAAAACCCTCATTGCAACCAATGCAATGTTAAGTGGAGTATCAGGGATACAGGACCACGCAGTAGGTTCTGCAAGGTTCTGAATAATATTATGGAGGTTTAACTTATGAATTCAGTACATGGAGGTAAAGACCTTGTTCCTCTCGCTGGACCGCCAAATTCCACTGAACATGCAAGTTCTAAAACATGGTCATCACCAATAGACAGCACCAATTGTGTTTACTCTTATACATCACCAGATTTACCTCTCCCGTGTTATTTTGTGGCATGTGTTAAGATACAGCGAGCATGGCCTTATCAGCAGATAAGAAGTGAAATGCAGCGAATTGATTAACAACAGCGGTAGCGTATCGCAAACGTTTTACATACTGCATTCTTCAGTAAACAGGTGTAATCATTACAGTGCCTTCAATGAAATGATGACTTCTGTGAACATAGATTAGATGTGTGTATGTTTTATTAAGTATTCAGTTGTTAGTAGTAGTAGATACTCATTTTGGTGATGGTTACTTAAATAACATCGATTGCAGTTAGTGAAACCGCAATATTAAGTAAAGTATCAGGGACACAGAGACGTCACTGGGTTCCCACCAGTGAGTCAGAAATGGTTGATGTGGTTTAGGAGTGACTGGCTAAATGGCAAAAGAAAAAAAGATATTACGCCCATCATTTATACTTTTACTCTATTTCTCCAAATTGGCTTTGCATTGTGCTGCTTACTAGGCTTAGGTTTAAAACTAATATTCACTGAAGTATCAGGAGTATAGAAAACCAACGAGGTGGTCATAGGTAGCGACCAGAAAAAGAATTTATTGCATGTAGCTAATATCTTTAACAAGGGCTATCAGGAGCATAGCTAAACCAATGCATAGTGTAAATATCTGCCTCTCCTCAAGCTTGTTATATGTCTTGGAAAAGACTTGCAGCAACTTGAACAGCGTCACCTCCGTGCTCAATTGTTTGTTTACATTTTCAATTCCATGGGTTTGTATTATGCGGACCCATATTCTTATGTCGTATTTTAAATATTAGTAGTGGAGGAGAGTTGTAATGTTCACTGGCGTATCAGGAGCATAAAGGGGCAAAATTCAAAGGTGATTGCTGCGCAAAACTACAGGTAGCTCCAGTATTTCCAGCACTTGTTAATATACCTGCCCCATTCCAATTTCCATCACATTCCTATGCTAGCTGCTCTATTTTTAACAGAATGTGATTTTTCTACGCAATGTTTCTCTTCAATGTGTCATGCCACTTTAATACGCTGCGATTGTAATTTTCTTGTCTAAAGTATTCCTATCCGTTATTACATCATTTTCATATTATTTCTCATAGGTGGTTCTCTAGTGCTGTCCTATATGCCCATGTTGCATATTAAGTAGAGTATCAGGAGCACAGTTAAATCCGAGAGGTACTAAGCAGGTAAAGACATAGACAAATTTAGCATAGGAATTTGGTGGAATGAGTTGCATGTGTTTATTAGGCTGGACCATATAATCTTTAATAAAAAAGTAAAACCGTTAAAGAATAATAAAATAAAGTAGTATGAAGTATTACTTGTAATGTATATTAACAAACTCTCCCAATGCGCAAGTGACGAATACAATCGAACTCTTCCACGAAAAAGAAGAAAAAGATTACCCTAATAAATGCTATCAAATTAAACTGAATTTTAAAACTCCCGCGCTTCCACTTTGTTGTTTTATGCAATCCCATTAGCATAACCTCGACTGTCACGTTACCTACCAGTAGTGTATGCAAAACTACACTGACATATTTTCGTTTCACGTATCCACGTATACTTTTCTCATTTATAGTTTTCTTCTTTTCCAACCAAATGCCCATAAGAAATACATGGGGCATATCAACTCGACTTCTTATTTTTATACTACTTATGCTCCGCAAATCGACTCGATCCATCACTTTTTTGACTGGCCAATTTCGCAAAATGTCAAAAGCTGGTATGCAATCAAACGACTTCTCTTCTTCTAATCCTGGCATTTATTGTTGTGGTAGTGAATGGTTTGTACACCGTCGAATAATATTTGGTGGAGGCGTCGGCATAGCGGTTGATTGTTTACTGCACATAAACAATGCAAACTATACATTATATATTGGTTTTCACGGTGAAGAGAAACAAAGCAAGACAATGAAAGCAAGTTGTTTGATAGGAAAATAAAATTTTTGATTGCATCACTCATTTCCTTGGCATCAATCTAAATGTTTTTTAACCACAAAGCACCCTCTATTCCTTCCCATCCATTTAACTAAACGGTCTACGAAGTATTCAGGCATATTGTGCTACATTCCATTCTAGATGGATTGAAAACACCGCCCACTGATAACCCTTTTCCTCCCCCGTGGCGTACTGAAGCGGAAAAAAGCCTTCCAACTGTTTCGACCCTCTTGCTGTACATTTTAATTCCACGACGCACTTACACTCAACTAAATAAATTTGGCGCATTCTCGGAAAAACTGTCCGCGCAATTCGTTTAATTGACCGTGCAAACAGACCGAATTTAATTTCCGGATTAAATTTATAAGCATTGCGTGTGGGATGCACTGCGGAGTTGCCGAATGGTGGGTATGCTTTTGTTTGCCATACACGAGCCACAGTGGGCATGATTAGGTCAGCCGTTGTTTTTGCTGTGCCATGCATCGACATGGTGGACATTATTGGCTACCCGCGGCGATGGCGGTGAGTTACAGCCGGCAGAAAGTCCAGAGGATCCAGCGACATATGCTTGCAATGTGGCAACGCTGTATCGCCCGTAATCAGCAGTGGTAGAAGCTAGGGTTGGTTTGGTCTTGTTCGTGTGCGGAATATCCATCAATATTATTAATGTGTCGGCGATGATTAATTCGACGTTCACTCGTGCTACCACTCTGCAGTGGTGCGCACAATCATATTACGATTCTGGGAATCTATACTGAGAGTTATCAATTGGATAAATATTCACAAAATTAAAAAAAAAATTAAAAACAAAAACAATTAAGAAATCATAAGGATGAATAACCAACATAGTTTTGTGTTGAAGATTGTTCATACTCTATAGGTATTCATAAATTGCAAATTTTGGAATTTTGAACATGTAATAATTATCAGGTAGCATTTAATTTCATAACAACATTATAATATATTAACCCTTACGACAAAACCAAAAATATCACTGTTATATTATTCGGAATGCTCATGATTATTTACGACCCCCCACAACAGACTCAATTAAATTTCCTAATAAATTGAAAGCACATTAAATTACTAAATCAAACAAAATTGAATTATTTTTAAATGTTTATCCATTTTAAAGCCTCATAAAGCAGAATTATGTCAGCTTTTTAATTGAGCGATGCATTTTATATCTTAATTTAGGAATAGTACAAATTGATTCACTTACTTAATTCAATTTTAAATATTTTAGGTTAACCTTGTGGCAAACTAATCACTGGAAAATTACTTATGCAAATAACGACCAATTTGGTTGATTCCAATCAGTTCAAATTATTTAATGTATTAGGAAATTAATAAAAATATAATACAAAAGAATGGGAGGTTTGCATTGTGCTGTCTCTACAGCTTCAGGTAGATATCATTGCATTCCAAATATTGACGTGGGTCTATATCTACTAGTTGTTTTCGCATGAAAACAACTGCGTCGAATGCAAGAAACTTGTCCTAATGGAATAAAAAAGGTCTGCATTGTGCTGCTCACATCGGATATCACAAAAGTAGAAATGTTGTGGCAGACTGCGGAATAATCCCACTTTGAAATGAAGACTGGAAAGGGTAAAATCTGTATACCTGCGAGTCGATCAACTAGACCGTGGTATTATATTAGCGGCACGTGTTGTTTACGTTCTCGGATCAAAACATTGCAAGTGCGTTGAATGTTGGATTTGTCATTGTGTTGAACATGCTGTGTTACATCTTTGGATTGTCTATATTTGGTGGCAGAAGACTTTAAATCAATTGGTGAGTAAAATTATTATCTATTTCAAAATTAAATATTGTTTTATATCAAATACTCATTTTGCTTCTTAAGCAAGTTCCGTTAATATGGTTTTCTCATTTGTACCATGCATTAAACCATAGCATTAATTTGGTAATATTTAATCAATTCTTCAATAATTTTAAATAAGTATAATCTTTATCCTAGAACTATATCCTAGAGGAATATGAGTGCGGTAGTGTAGTAGACAAAAAACAATTGATTTGTTTCTTACATCACAATGTTTGTTATATCATGACGTGTCTAGGAGAGGTCTGCAAAGTGCTGCCCTCACACGAACATTTTACGTTGCTACGTTTTAGAACGCGATGATAAAAGCGAATTGAAAAAATAGAAAAGTTAATTTATATGATTGAAGCATGTATCGTTCTGATACAATGCTGAGTTTCCTATTGATTCCATACTTAGCAAAGTTTAATAAATGAATCTAATTTATGTTGCATCCGATTATGCTTGAATCACAATTGATAAATGATCTAAACTATCCAAAAACAAGTGTCATAAAGTTATAAAAACTTGGACCAATTTTTAATATCCTCTAAAATTAATCGTAAGCAAGCATTTCCTATATAACTTTATAGTGCTTGCAGTAATAATAAATTTGTAAAGCACCGAACATGTCATGAACTTGTTTTCACAAGCGGAAATTTATTACTATTGCCATTCATGTTTCTGAATGTCAATGAAAAGTGCTCTAGTACGATTCAAAATTAAACTTTCTTTATTTATTTGCTGGAATACTCAACTCTGTATTGCATAACCATCAATAAATCATTTTTTTCCATTGGCAAATTTAAAGTTCCTAAACGTCTATGGTGTAATAAGAAATTACGAATAACTTTAACCATAGTATTAGTTTTAATATCTTGTTAAGTTTCCAACCGAAAATATTACCGTAAATATTTTCTCTCTTTCTGGGTATAACATTAAAAATATGAATAAAGTGCAGCTCGTAATAATGAAAAATACAACGCAGCAATGTTGAAAGAGAAACATGAAGAATTTATGCATCCAGGCGACAAACTCGTCGTGCACGTCGTCTACCAACCATCATTATATGCAATTAAAATTTAATGGTGACGGGTGAAGCGCGTATGCGACACAAGGGACTCACTCGCCTTCGATCGATTGAGAGCTTATATAATTAATGGGATTTTTTATTACCGCGTCATCGGCATACAAATAGGAACGTTGATCCCTTTGCTGCATTCTTCTCCACTTCCGCACGCTTGGGTTTACTCCTAATTCTATGCATTGCTTCTTATTACGTAATACATCCAGGTTTTTATGTGCATACAATGTGTTTCGAGAAGGGCTTGACATACTAAACATTGATCGAGTTGGAATAATTAAGTAAGGTTGAAAGTGGTACCTTGGACTGTAGATCCTCTAAATAGGGGATGTGTTATTTTCTGTGTCCATCGGGACGTAATATACTCTGATTACTTTCTTAGAACCACATGGTGTGTTATAATAGATAAGACATCGTAAGATGTATGCATTGGGGGTTAATACTAAAGCGCGCCTGCTTTACGTCTTTATTTAGCACCTATCCATCGGGCATGGTGCTAGTGCATCATCGTGCGTATTCCAGGGCACGTCCTTTTTACGTGACCGAGAATAATAATTACATATCCAAGGAGGATGCGCCGCGTGCTTTACAGTACAATGGCTCGACGTACGACCATCTTAGGGCAAAACGCTCGGTGGCATCGTGCCACAATGGTAAAGACTGGTGTGGCGTGGGCACGAATTATGATTCTCGAATCCTACAGCCCACCAGTATGTACCGTCGGGCTGCTGGTTAAGCCCGACGGTACATTACGTCCAGGCAGGCGTTGTCGTACTTGCTGATTTACGACTATCCCACTTACGTGGGATTTTGCGAATATTTCTTGAGATGTGCGCAAGATTCACGCTTGTCGACACTTCTCATGCGTGCTTGTAGGCAAGTTTTGTATGCGATGCAGGAAAAGGAGCTGAATTCGCGTTTACGGCCAGTACGAGTTGTGGTGATAGTTGTATGTTTTAAACGTGGTGGATTTGAGTAATGAGAATGGGTAGACATGAGTGATGAAGGGGAAATAGTAAAAGGAACCCTAAAACAGACTTGGATTAAAACGTGTTAAAAGATGTTTGGTTTGATTTTTTGAGTGAAGGATTTAGAAAAAAGATGGTAAACCATATTGGAAATGGGATATCAGAAAATTTAAATGATTAATTCCGAATAATGCTGTAAATTAATTTAGTTTGCATAATTTCTATGGATTTAGTGAATTTATAGAGGATTATATGTGCTAAGCCATCCATTGATGTAGTCTATATGCGTTTTATGTGTGTTGGGTTGCCTATGAATAAATAATTAATATATTTGCACCCTATACATTCAGCCTAAATTATTCTAATAAAATTTGGAAAAATATTAAATCCTGATTTCAGTATATAGTAAAAGTATGACCACGAAGGTCTACACAAAGTCTTTTACGGTTAAAAACTTAAATAAAAATTCAACACTTGATTCGAATGTTTTCCCTTCATTTTCTTTATTTTTCATGATCTGTTTATGGTTTCTTTATTGCAAAATATATTTTTATAATATTAATTCCGCAGCATACCCACCCATAAATACCACTACTTCTTAGATATCTTGATGAAGATATATGATGATGAATTACCCCATAACTTGAGAGTACTCATGATAAGTACGTAAAGTTTTTGGCGTGAAAAGTACAGAACGCCCAAGAAAGTCTAAAAAGTTTCTAGTGGTTTAACTTAGTCATGTCTGCAGTACACAGAGCACAAGGTATGAATATGCAATGGCGGCGCATATCGCAGAAATGGTGTTGATGTTGGCGGTTAATTAGCCCCGGAAATTTAATACTCGCCATCAAACGAACGCCTGCGCATCGGAGCGGCGAGCTTTTAAATGAG
>JAODGC010015228.1:44999-58852 GCA_027574925.1 Ecitoglossa quadriceps | reverse complement strand
AGATAGTATTATGTTAGAATAATTCCTCATGAAAGAATTCCAATGTAAGGAGAGGCAGGAGTAAATACTAAATGGCGTCATGATGACAACTTCTGCCTGTCTAATTAGGCATGGAAATGAAAAGCTCAGAATAAAGTTGCCAACTGCAACGAGTTGGCTTTATGAAATAAAACACTAAGAGTGTTTTAAAACTTTGCGCTCATTCTATTGGGATTTTTTTATGCCAAGA
Source organism: Ecitoglossa quadriceps (assembly GCA_027574925.1). Classification (NCBI taxonomy): domain Eukaryota; kingdom Metazoa; phylum Arthropoda; class Insecta; order Coleoptera; family Staphylinidae; genus Ecitoglossa; species Ecitoglossa quadriceps. The sequence goes on along the minus strand of JAODGC010015228.1, from coordinate 58,623 downwards.
CAGGCAAAATTTTAATTAAATTATGCTAATCATCCAACTAAGTTTGCTAACTTATAAATGTATATATTAACACAAGTCTGGTAATGTTTATTTAACAATTCCGACTTTGATTAAATTCTCTACATCCAGAAAACATTGCAACATGAAACTACAAAACTTGCAGGAAAAATTCATCAAGTTACCTTTTGTGCCGTGTAAGCAAAAATCTCCAATATTCATTTCCCACGTCTATTCAAGCCCGTAATGCTCGCAGCATGCTAGTTGCGATGAATTACTTTAATCTACCACAATTTTGCATCCGCCTTGTTGCCATCTATTGCTCCATCCAATTTCCCTAGCCTTTTATTTCCAGCAACATGTTCCCCCAAACAAATTCCTCCGACAATTTACATTCCAACTCGTGGTTTGTGTCGTTGTATCACGACACAACTACTACTCTCATGTCGTGCAATATCATAATATATGCGTAATGTACGTGGTATTAAGCGCATGCTGATTACTATCAGTTAACGAACCTTACCACAAATGCCGCCAACGTTTTGCCTGTTGCTGCTGTGTAACAGCATCGATAAGTGATAACGTGTACGACGTCTCAATAGACACATCAATGCCTACGAAATGGCATCGCTTTGCTTCCTAATTTCAATTAATTCTCTCAAAATTAACTTGTATTGGCAATGGGAAGCAATGTGAGTAAAATTTAACGACATTGCTCTTAGTAGCTACAATTAAATTCGAGCGGAAAACCTAAGTTAATGGTAAGGAATAAAATTTAGATTTGACTGGTGTAGATCTAGTTTGATGGTGGATAATGCAATTTGCACTTGATTGCCTATGCTTAATACAATTCCACGTGCGGTTTATGTGTCAAAGCGAAAATAGATTCATGATTTTAATGCTACTGGAAAATGTAGAGGAGTTTTATGAATTACGCGTTGGGGTTATTAATCGATAAGTTGGTGGAAATCATGATGGTTTTTTATGCAGCATTTATTAATTATACAATCAAAATACTTACATATTTGATTAAAGAAGACAATATAACATATAAGAAAGAAACACGTTATTTTAAATAGTTTTCCTTTTTGATAATTTCCTTGGTATTTTCTTGGGTAAATTTATAGATAAAATAACAAGCATAGCAAGTATATGTTCTATTCACTGCTACTTAAATCATACCTTTAGAGTTTATAATTAACTGGTATCATGGTCTTCTTTAGGGAAAATATATCAATCGTTTTAGAATTGGATAACTAGGATAGCCTATTAGGTGTTAATTCAATTATTACACATTTTTGACAGATCAGAATCGAGTAATTTGTATATAGTTGATAGATTCTAGAATTGTTTGGTGCTGATATTGATTCAAGGTTAACAAGGCATTACTTTTTTAAGGATTGTACTTACAGAAGGAATTAAAATAAACATAAAAAGACGGAGGACATTTTACTTTTTCATAAATTTCCTGCCAAATAAGAAAAATTATTAAATTATATTGTATTAACTATGCTATGCCAGTTGAATCATATTTTGGAAGCTATGCTATGCCGGATATCAAGATTTGAAGATATCATATCAACAAATCTGGAATAGAATAACTAGGATCATCCACAAAGTGTAAATTCAATTAATAAGATAAGACAATATAAGATTATTTAGTACTGTAATTGATTTGAATCAATAAATTAAATTGACAGTTGTTTGTAAACAAGTAGGTCTAAACAAGTTGCAAGTTCCTTGAGGTTTTTGAATCTTGCCTAAAATAAAGTAACTCTACATTTTGTTTTTCCGTTTTTTTTATGTTTTTCTTATTTAGTTTGAAATTTTCTGACAAACTATGGAAGCATAGAAAATCAAATATTTCAATTTTAAAACATTTTTGTTTGTTAAATGTAAACTAACGGTATCCCTGATGAAATTACCATGTTAACTTATTATGCACATATTTGAAGAGGGTTACAAGTAACAAAATTGAAACACCAATGCTTCTTTATCTCTTGCGTGCTCTAGGAATATTGAGACTCTTCATCTCATCATAGTCTCGTGGTGCGAGATTTAGTTATCGTCGTAAATGTACGTACGCGTGAGAGCGAATTCAAATCGACGATACGTGCCAACGCCACTGCCGCTGCTGCCGCCGCCGTTTCTCCACTTACGATGCTCACATTGCCGTTGTCGTCGTCTGCCGTTACCGTGCCACTTGTCTTGCCTAATGCTACTATTAGAACGCCGCTTCCTAAAATAATCTAATTACGTTGGAAATTAAATTACCTTCAGCCGATGCACTCAAGCAATCATTTCGTGCTCTTGTTTTCAATATCGCGCACATTAAACGCGACGATTCCAACGAGGTAGACTGTAGTTCATCAGCGAACAATACTTAATGTGATTGCAACTTGATGATCATCTGCACTGAAAATTAATTTCTTCATTTGTTATCCTAAAGTGTAACTTGTGCGAAGGGGTTGGTAAAGCATACATATGATAATTTTCATTGCTTTATACTCTTGATACTTGAAATGGCGGCTATTCAGCTTGGTCCTAATCTTAATTTGGCAGTAAAACGCGTAGTGGAGGTGCCGGGCTAGACAAATCTACATTGCGTTGCGTGCATGCTTGCAGCTATAACGTCAAGCCCTTCCTTGCAAAACTTACGCCGGGGAAGTTAAACCAATCCCTTGGGCTTTATCTACATGGGGTTTGCCCCTTTTTTGATAAACATTCAAAAATAAAGCACGATGCAACAACGACCAGCAAGATAGTCATAAGACGTTTTCTATTTTAGCCACTGCTCGTGTTCGTGCATTTTCCTTGGGCTCCCCTTTTCGGGCATAGAATAATATGGGAGTGAGGTGGTTGGGTACGTTAATTGCAAATTGTGCGAGGGGAACCAAGTCGTAAAAAACGATGTGATGCGATTGAAGCCGTCGATAAAAAATATTACAAGGAAAATACTCCGAAACAAAAAAAGCACAATCTGCACAGCTTATTCTGTGGAATATCTAAAAAGAAAGTGCGAATTGCATTGGTATTTCAACGACAATCGAAGCATCTGGACTAAATTCCTAAGTTACAGGGAGGAATTTGCTTCAATTATTCAGAGTTGGTATAATTAAAGCCATTAAATTCTCTCCCTTCGTTGCTTACCACTTTCCACCAACCGCAGTTGTTTTTCTTCATCACCTTCAACTACAATATGGATCGATATCCTCCCAACACACCAACCTGTTCACTATATTATTAACAACCGTTTGACGGAATTAAAATTTAATTAAATAGTTTGCCGGAGTTTAGTCTCGGAGCAATATTATATAAAATATGCCGGGCGTTCATTAGCAACAATGAACACTGTACATTATGCAATCATTTATAATATGCGCAATATTTTTTTCTGGATATTATCGCCTAGTTTTGTTACTAGTCATCTTAATGAAAGAAAAACGCTCATTAGTGTTGTTTTGTTCAAGGCGCTTTGATGTAGTATGCCTTTCATTTGTGTGCATTGAGCAGTGCATTCGTCTTTTGTCCTGGAGCGCAGTCATAAACACAGGGATAAAATAACAAAGTTCAGTGGAAATTAACGGCTTTGCATATGCAGGATGCGCTTACTATGGGTGTATGGTATGTGTAAACTGTTTTTATTAACTTGCGCACGCTTATTTCCTTTGAATGTAAACAATGGCATGCGAATGACTGAAAACAATGCTCGTTTTTCGATTTTACTGATGGACAAATAGGAATTGTTTGCATTTAGGTAAAAGTTGATTGAAACAAGTGATGATTTTTTGTGGGAAAGTTACAATGTTATTCGTGGTTCACATAACGTTTCAATTTAAAGCAAAAATTGAATTGAATAAAATCGATCCTCTGTATAAAAACAATGCAGGATTTTTTACAGCGCGTAGTCAGCAGTGCTTCCGCAGGAAAATAAGATTATATATTAAATCATTTTAATATTCTATGAAATAATGATTTTTCTGGCTACGCTCATCAATTTAATGGCTTAGTTAGCTAGTCAAGATAGTCCTACGTAATTAATAGTCGATAGTATGCAACCAGTATGCTCCAGGAAGTTGGTAAACTCGCCATAAATGATTTCTAGGCTATTACTGAACATACCCCACACATAGTCGTTAGCACAAATAAGCATATATTGTATTTGATACCAACCAACATTTCTTCCGAGTACGTGCTGCTTGAAAGCCTTAAATAAGCGTTAATTTTCCAATTAAAAACAAATTATAAGATATAGAACTTACGAGGTATGCAACCAAAACAACAGCAAACATGTATTCTTGGAGCAAAACAATTTCACGAGTATTTTTACAAGTATTGCCACAACCTGTTAAAGCTAGATAACTCCATAAGGGTGTTGTTCATCGAGCCGCACCACTTTGGACGATAACGAGTTTACAGTCAATTAATATCGGACACGGGCGTAATTTACTCTTAATGGTCCGTGTGAGATCCGTCACAGGATGGTAGCGCGCACACGAGGAAGGTGGTTACGTGTTATGCATATAAAACGCGTTTTCCACCCCTTTCCACCTTGATGAAACCTTTAACCACTCAGCTCTTGTCCTTATTCACCCACAGGCTCACGTTATCAGCACATACTGGGCCTCACCATCATCCGACCTATTTCTTATTGCTATTCTTGAGCCAGCCTGTGAAGGGGAGATTCTCACAATCTGACATGAATAACGAACGGAAGTGGTTATATTCTTGGAAAATGACATGATGCAAAACATAATGGGTTTAATCATACAACTATTAATAATAAACTCTAAATTACCATCGCTCGGAATAATTAAAAGCAACAAGGAAGTAATCCGGTCGTAAATTGCAGCCTCAAAGGAATACATCATAGTCTGTGGAGCATGTGAATATGTTTTGGATTTGAAAGCGGACTGTTGAATACTCTCAGTACTCTCTGTTAGTGGCTGGGTGATGGTATTAGAAGGGGTATATTGATTAGCTTTGTCGAGGACAATGAGATGATATTTTCACTTGCTGGCTTAGTGTCGTGTGTCCGTTGGGCTACGCCTTGTATGGATAACATGCTATAATCTGGGAGGCGGTGGGCTTTACTTGAATTTTGTGTATAATTAATGATGATGATGGGAAATTACTGCGCTTGATGCTTTTGGTTGTGGCTTGTTTGTTACTCGGCAAGTGTCGATAGTGATAGGGTTGTGGAACTATGAAGTTTATCGTGGACAATCTATGAAAGTAGTTATTTTAGTTTTATGACTTAGGAAGTGGTTTTAGTGTGGGTGTCATGAGAAACAGATTTTCTCTGGGTTGTAAAGTATTATTCTGAGCAAAATAACATTCTATACCAGATTACCCAATTTTTCTGTTTCTTCTTCTTGGAACTTAACTCCGCATGCCCTATAAAACACTACAATGTAGTAAGTATCCTGTTCGACTATTCCTAGTAAATTTTAGTTTATATCTACCAATGACAACCTGCTTCCGTTGATCTGAGAGAAACCAACAAGTTGTTCGGCATAAGGCCAATATCTTCTGTGTATAGTTGCTTAGCAATTGTGGTAAATGATTATGATGCAACCAATCATTTTCCTAGGTAACTTCTAAAAATCAAAAATATAAAAAAATGAATAATATTATGTCATTCTAGCAGTGTTCTCTTTACAATTATTGTCACTCTAAAAAATATGCTTTCTGGGTTGCCTATCACTCTACCTATATTTTCTTTTCATTTTCTTAAGCCCTTAGCAAGTACTATTCTATAAAAAACTACTACAATGTGGAAAATATCATGTTAGACTATTACCAGCAAACTTTGCTTCACATCTGTCGTTGACAAACCTAATACTTCTAGGAGAATCTAACTTTGATACGTGCCCCCTTGTGGCACAAGTCCCAACACCCAATTTTTCGAATTACTCCTTGATCCTACCTTCCCCAAAGACGTGTTTACTTTCGATAATCTTTGATAACTTTTTCTGCGCACAGTAATGTTACTACTACATATATTGATAGTTCGCCAGCTATCCGTCAACTATTCTCCTCTCTCATAAAGCAGTGGAATCTGACAGTGACGTGAGGTCAAAACTAATTTCCAAGTGCACATGATTGAATTTCAGCTGGGTCACGATCCCTGCTATCTTTCATACAAAAAATAATACTTTGTTCCACCAGGAGAAAACATTTTTCTTCCATACTAAAAAACTTTCCTTGCTAGAGTCTAAATAAGCAGGTAGAATGGTCGTAATTTACACGTTTATAACTTATGGGGCGTATGTAATCTCCTTCTTTCTACCTGTTCTTATGTCGTATATTAGGGTAGACTCTATGATCTCCTTGGAGTTCTCTGCTCATGGTGGTTCTTGGTAGACCTGCGTTAGTTACGTGCAGTTAACTGATCTGTTCTTCGGTGCCCTTTGTGGCCCCTTTCGCACTAATAATGTCTAACATTGTATACAGGGCATGTCAAACCTAACCTTCCACCTCAACCTTCGTAAACACCATCTGAAAACCGCGTGAACTCTCCATGTGCACTCCAAATATTGTTTTTGATTTCCACAGAGCACAAGGCAAAATCAACTTTATGGATCAGCACTGAATAGATTTTCAATAAAATTCTATTTGTGGGAAAGTAGTGCCCACTAGATTAATATAATAGCAATGAAATGATGCCCCTCAATACTAGCCGAAAATCCTCCAATCTAATATAATATTCCTTCATTAGTACTCACCAAATTCCAATTGGACTCACATGCACCGTCACATGTCTGGTCTGCCGAGTGTTTGCCCTTAACCATATACACACGTCTGTTTTCATCAACTGCCAACAATAGCCAGCGTTCATTCGCTATTCGCTCTGGACGGTTTGCATTTCGATGGTCCTTGCAACAGCCTACTAGCAAGAAAGCTCATCCTTTCATATGAAATAATTAATTGAAATTTTAATTTCCATACCAGCATGCTGTTAGCACATTTAAAAATGCTTTCGTTTTCAATTAGTACAAAGCAAATATGAAAATACGTGGGTCTATTATATCTGCGAGCATTTGCGTTAGGTTTTATTCATTTCTTTGTAATTCTGAGGAAAGTTGAAACGTGAAATTAGTGGATTCATTTGCTGGCATTTACAAAGCTCAAAGAATTCCAAATGAAATAAAGTTAAGTATCATGTAGCTTCCCATCTAATTATTTTTGTATTATTTGTTAAAGACCACGAAGGTAACTTTAGTCATTATTCCTACTCTCAAAGTCCTAGAAGAAATTACCGGATGTCAATCATTCATTGCCTGGGAAAAAATTCATCGTTCTGTATTAGAAAAGAAAAACTTCTCTTTAGTCTTCATTCATACAAGGAAAATCAAAATATTGATTTTCCTTTGGCTGTCAGTGAAATATTGGTGTTCATCAATTTCCTATTGTTTTACATCTTGAATTAATGTCATTATCATTTTATCGCCAGAAGTTGGATCAATCTTTTTTTTACTACCCACACACAATTTGTATCTTCATGCATTTCATTGTGCTATCGCTTTATTTGCATATTTCCGAGCTTTCCAAACAGATATACATTTAAACATGCAAAATACCTAGCGATAAATTCAAATGTGCTTGCAATTTTGTTGTTGTTTTTTTTCGCCATATCAGTACCGAGACACTCGCTGTCTGTCTGCCATTTATTGAAATTAATAAGCCTTTGCTACAATTCATTTTGTTTGCTTCCTATTCATTTAATTGAGCTTTATTTTTCAAATAACTTTCAATTTTATTAACATATCACATTGACTTTAGTTAATAAGTTTTGGATTTCGATTTAATACTGTCTCATACAAAATGTTTTAATTCCAAACTTTTAAAGTAATAAATTTAAAAGAAAAACAATTTTTTGGAAATGGATATGCTAAATATATGTATGTAATATTTATTTCTAAAAATACAATTGTATTTCTTCTCTTGACTTTTTTTGGTACATTTCTACTCAGTCTGTGTAAATCAACGAATCGAAAAATGGAATTATCCTACTTTTAAAAGCACAAATGTCACTGGAATTTCATTAATGATTGATCCACTCACTATCAGATATCCAAGAGGCATCAAGAAGTTAAATTGCTTTTAATTTTTCTACGCCTTCTTATCGCACTCTCTGATTTGATTTATGCTTTCAAACGAACCCTGCGTTCCACTGTAAATAGCTTTAGTCAAATGTCGCAGTGACCCTAATCAATCAAGGGGCTAAATAATGTGGAAACAGTATAACGGCATGAGGGCGTTTTGTCAATCGGTAAATAAATCGAATATATTGGATTTGTTAGTGATATGCCAAAGGTAATGCCAATGTAGCGTTGCTAATTCGTTCTGACTTTGACTCTTGCTTTACGACCCAGCTACCGCCGCCGCTGAAAATACACGGAATTGCTTTGCTCCCCTGGCGGCAACAAGGATTGCGCTTTCCTTTGCGTTACATTGGATCCATTGCGTGCTGCGCTTTGGCATCAACGGAAGGGATTATTGAAGTGAGCACATAGGTTAGCCAAGCTGTACGTACACAAAAATCGTGCTTTGAGGAGGTAACAAATATTGCTCCAACTAGTTTAGGGAGTTGCTTATTACTAGCGTATTGGAGGAGCAGCAAACTGGGGAGCAAATATTGAGAGGTTGGGTTGATCGTAGTTGAGTATCGAAACTGGTAATTTGATACACAGTTAAGAGTAAATGTGCGATACTGAATTATTCACCAAAATATTGTTCGTGTATAGATGTAATACTCAAGAAAATAAATTGGGACTACGACTTTCAATTGTTATCGACTGGAGTCGTGCATTCACAGTCCTGATGCGTAATAAATATTTCAAGTTTCTCGATTCGTGCAGAACAACTGTCCCATTAAACAATCTCTCAGGAAAAGACACGAGAAAAGACACGTCGTTTGTATCTATTATTTATAGATTGGCATGTGCACGAAGCCATGTTTAAGTGGATACATTAAAAATTCAATTAGGTAAACAATATTTCATTTCCAGACAGAAAGAAAATGAAATATTGTTTACCTATTGCGCTTCATATAAGAATGTTTTCAATTTATTGATTACTTTTTCTTTTCACGGGTTGAGCTAAGATAATCCTTGGGTTGTAACATATCCAACCATAGAACTGTATTAATTATGAAGGCATTTTATGCTTTTGCTGCTGATGTCACTTTTTATTCCTTTGATTAATCGAACAATTACTGTGGGTGATCCGTAATTAGCAAATCGATAGAGAACGCGATTATCTTGAATGCAATAAATTTGATCCACTGACGTAACAAAAAGCCGCATGTTAGTGAAAGCCATTATCGCGAGCGAGAATTAATGTCTCCACGCCAGCTAAAAATAACTCAAACTCGGCTAAAGCTCTAAAGTAAAAGCGTCACTCTGGCCGCCAGTGGAAACATAATAAATTTAATTAATGACCCGACCCTCTTCCGCCTTTCGACCAACGCGATGTACTTGTCCCATTTCTTTTGCGATCAAATGCACTTTTAAAATGTTCCTTCTTGCTATTCTAATGCCTAACCTCAAACCGCTCACCTCTTTTAAGCCTCACCTTGTTATTTTTTCTTTTTGAGCTGCCACCTTAGTTTAGATCAGTTTACCAACCTCGTTAAATTGTCGTGGTATGTTTTAATTTCTGTTTTTTGCGTGCCATTTTTGTCCAATTTTGTGTAATTTATTGAGCATTGCGGGGGCAAAGTCAGTGGAATTTAAGTACAGGAAAAATCGGTAGGATTGGGCCGCAAAAGTTTATCATTGTAGAAAATGGCGCCGCCGCCCCCATCAAGTTGTACAACAGCTTATAAATGCTCGACCATCAATCAATCCTGCCTTTGGGGCGCGATTTGCAGTCCTACAAACCAAAGCTTGCAGAAGAAGCGACGTCTTGCTGTGAGTTTGCGAATGGAATCGAAGAAGGCGAGCGCATAATTTACAACCAATGATGGAAAGAGAGTTGGTCATGGGGGCTACTGATAAGAAGTCAATGAATCAATCACGCCACTCACCTGAAACAAAACCGTACAAAGAATGAGAGTAATGTTGGAATTCTACAATGATGTAAGTTCAAAGTGTCTATTTTATTGTTCAAGTTGACAACTATTTTGCGTGGAAATATAGGAAATGATTAATAAGAATAATCAGAAAGCATCAATACTTTAATGGCATACTAATATAAGTAGTGTGGTATTGAGCAACTCATATTTCATCAAACATGCTTTTATTGCATTCAAAATTTATATTTATATAATATATGCGTTTATAATTTTTCTTCAATATCAATTAATTAATTGTTTATATATTTTTAATATAAGTCTGCACCATGAACCGAACTAGTTTAACCTGTTTTTTGGGTGCCTCCGCTTAGGTTTGCGGAAGTTAGGTTATAATTATAGGAAAATCATAGAAAGTTCTATAAAGTCACAATTAAGCTAGACTAAAAAATAGAAATAATAATTAGAACAGATGGGGGCTTACAGAAAAATTTGGTCAACACCATCGGATTCAGCACATAAAATTTATAATTTTAATCAAGTGTTGTTTCATTTTGTAGAAAACATGGTGTTGAAGTTGATTGTACAGATTAATTAGTAGAATGCTATAAATAATATTGTCAACAGCATTGCTTTTTTTACTTCCACTTAAATATTCTAATATCAAACGCAAATCGCACTACTGGAATCTGTATAAAAAGTTCAACTTGCAAAGGTCGTACACGAATCTGGTCTTACCCCTCAGTGATATGAAAACGGTTAGGTTGCAGGGCAGCTGTAAGGCACCTGCGTACCAAAATTGCAACCCGAAAAGATGCCCTCATCTCCCAAACTCGTGCATTATTAAGTTAGTTCGGTAACCCAATTACACCCAGAAATTTGTTTGCAGTAGCTAGCAAAGCACGGATTACTCGCCAAATGTTCTTTTGGGGTAAGCGGAGAAATATGTGAATATTATTGGCTCAAGAGAAGGGTTGAAAGGTCGCTCGTAAATCCAGTAATTAAATCGTTGCATAGATCATATCACCGTTGCATCCGCACATTTGAATTCAAGCAAAAAACAATTAAATCTTCATATGCAATGAGGTTTGCAGCTGAAGTGAAAAAAGTTGTTGGTAAAAGCCGCGTGTCCGTAACAGTTGCAAAGGCGAAAAACTTTTTAATTAACTCGATGCCGGATGAAATGTAACTCCAAATGCAAAAAATGCGTGTAAGTTTAAAATCGCGTGTTGAGAGCCAGGCCAGCGAGAAATTACTGTAAAAAATGAAAACGCGACCAAAACGGATGCTTGATGGTGGCGTTTTTCATTTTAGTTTGTGATGGGAAATGCAAGAGGTACTTTGAAGATGTAGAGGATGGGAGGATGTAAAACGGAAGACGGAAGTGGCGGTGCATGGAAAAGCACGCCGAAATTCACTAGATGTGAAGAAGGAAATCTGTAAGAATCATAGTTGGCGCACAAAGTTTTGCAATAAAAATTTTTGACTTATGGATTTGCGCGGCTCGCAAAGAAGGCTTGAGAGGATTTGAAAAGTTTTCAGAATTACATCTGCTCATGCACGTAAAATTAATTAATGCTACTACTTAAAATATATGATTATTTCATATTTTATTATAGTGAGGTAACACTAGAGTGTATTACAAATTTGATTTATTTCATTTTTACAAAATTTATTAAGTGGTTGAGTTCCCAGTATTATATTACTATTTCACTTCAACTTTCTTATTTCTTTTGTTTACATCCAAACAAAGTGTTTTCTTCTCATAGTCATTTGGATGAACTCGTGAAGAGTGAATGAGTGGAATGCAGTAACTGGCTGTGATCATCTAAGAGATATAATTAGGCAAAGACAGTACTAAATTAGTTGTTTAATGTTTTAGGACTTATAGTTGTTGTTAAGGCTTGTATGTTTTTCTAGGTTTTTTTTAGTGAAAACACCATACTTAGTTGTTCGTAGCATAAATAATATGCTATACTATATGCCGTACTATAATTAATTTTGTTTTTGGTTGGCAGTGATAAGAAACATTCCAAACAGCATTCCTGAAACAATAGAAATAAAAAACAAACAGCGTGGAATCGTTTAGGAAGAAATAGAACGTTTATTACGCCAGCCACTTTCATTTGAGTGTAATAAATTTGGAAAGAAGAGACAAATATTGCAGTACAAGCAAATAATTTGTTTTATGTGAAAGACTTTTTAGAATAGAGATATTACAACCAATGGAATTTAGCACTGATAGTTTTAATCAACGCCTAGATTATTTGGTTATGTTACTTATGTTATAATTGCCTTTGTATTTGGAATTTTCTTTCGTTTTCATTAGATTTTCTATGAACATGAAATAAATGTGAGTAAACACTCGGTGTGATTTTAATCTTATGCCTCAATTTGAGAAAGAATAAAACAAAATGTCATTATTAAGTTAGTAAATTTAAAAAATATTCATACCTTGCATAAATTTTTTGATAACGTTACAGTGCATGCCATAATCTTAGTTTTTCCATATAATGAACAAATAATAATTGTGGAAGGTTGTAAAATCATTACATTTGCCAGATATTTTCGTTTCAACACAAAACCCAAAATGTGTTCAACTTTTAGCAGCAAACATTTTTTTGCGAACCACGTGCGGCTGCACTAATTGGTAATTAAGGCAATTAAAAGTTGTTTTGCACACCAGGCGACCGAGGCTCACTGCGTTTGTTTGCGGCTGTTGTTTTTCCTTCCTGATTTTCTTGCCATTCACACCGCCACCGTCAATCTCCATACCGAAGAAAAAGTTTTACTTGACTGAGAGGATGCACGAAACTGTCGCAAACTTTCTCAATGATTTCTATGCCTTAGTTTCTTATTGTGTTTTCCATACATGTTGATGAAAAATATGAAAAACATACTTGAATATTATTCACTGCACTATATTCCAATTCTTCTCTACTCCAAAAAATGGAACCTTGGCAATTCCTTTATTATCCTAAATAATTAAAAAAAATCAATAAATAATTTGTGCTTACATTGGTTTAATAAGTTATTCCATTGATAGAGTGAAAATTACAATAAAAGCAGTTTGGATGAATATCAAACCTCATGGTTTTTAATTCAAAGGAGTAAACAAAATCTTGGCAATAATTAATAATATGGCTGGTAAATAAACTATGATTAAGCCTTTTACAGCTTACAAACAAATTATCACATTGGAGATTTTAGATTTCTCCGTCATCTATCTTATATTAACCTAATCTTTATGTTCAACGACTGCCAAACGTGTTGAAGGGGAAAGTTTCTCGATTTTCCGCTGAGTTGCAAGCAGGCGTACGCGTCATTTTCTATTTTGCATCACTATTTTCCATTTTCTCCCATTTTCCACATTGGCGCTAGACATGTGATGCGCATTTTCATGTCAAATACACAGCTTTTATCTTTTTTCACGCTTCACAATAATTTTAATGTCATGAACTCAGCTCTAGCAGACTTGAAAAGGTGGAATACGTTACATGACAATAACTTGACATAACTTGACATTACTTGACACAACTAAATATGGATCAAGAAAAATTCAAAAACTTTCACTTTTTGTATCACATTGATGATGTTTTCACAATAAAA
>JAODGC010015228.1:20699-36561 GCA_027574925.1 Ecitoglossa quadriceps | reverse complement strand
TTTTTACTATGCTAATTGCTATCTTCGGAAATTAGCATCTATCCCGCATAAATTTATTTTAGACCCTTTGTTGTAAAATCCAACAGCTATTAGGGAAAGTCTCAACCTACTTGAAATTGTTTGTTTATTGTTTGGAAAGATCCCGAAGTTTGGCATAACTTGAGGTGCATGGCCACAAGTGTTTGTTAATTTCAAGCAGCTATTTGCACGACAAACACCTTTCCGGCTTTAATTAAATATTTTAATTACGTTCGGAATTAATTTATTGCTTCCACCAGCGACGTCCTCGGTGTTTAATTGCTTTACGCCCTCTACCCAAACCAAATACACTTGTCCATAAAGAAACCACCACCAATGTAAGCATATAAATTAATAGAAAATTTATTAAGGGGCCATTGGAAGCATTAATTATGATCATGTAAAATTACATTTTAGGGTTAAAAGTGTTGGATGCTGAGCATTGCGATGCCACTGCGGTTGTTGCTAAGCGGTTAGTTTCAGGTTGGCCGAAGTAATGGCTATTCCGAAACGTATTAACTTTATTAATGGATTCAATTTCCTGGATGCTAGCAAAACATGTATTTGGAAGTAAGCCGGCTAGACCCATGCAATATGTGTCATGTCGGCTTAACAAGTTGCTGTGAATAATGCAAGAAGTCAAACATAAATGCACCCAAGCGTGATTTATTAGTGTCCGAGTAATAAATTCAAATTTATTACCTATCACCCTAATATAAAAGGCCGTTTAACTGTCATGTTTGTTTCATTGCGCATTACTTTTATTTCTCGCTTTGTTTGTATTTTTTCCGCGCAATTGGAAAGTGGTAATGCTTCAGCTGCCACAGACGTTAATGCGGAATCAAAGTCAATCAAATACGTGCAGCAATCAAAACACGAGTGCTTGATATAAAGCACAAATCAAATAAGAGCAAAGGCGCTTAGATAAATCCGCATTAATTGGACGCGTGGCGGAATAATTGAATTGATGCTGCGCACTTATCCCAACATGTTGGTCGCGATGCAATTTTGTAGCGCGCATGCCGAATGATTTTATTGATATGACATTAAATCGACTGTGTAGACTATGCAGCAGATTAAATTGCTCGGCATCGTATAACAATCAGAATAATGAAATCCCACATTAGCATTGCTCAATTCGTGCACTTTGCGATAAATGTATTCATATGAATGCAGCATACTTGGCACGGCATATTTCTGCTTAATTCAATTTAGAGTGCATTTAAATTTTAATTCGCTCATGTCAAGTATGTTTTATAGACGTGCGGGAACATCCTTCAAGTGATTTCACATGTTTACCATGTGAAGGGAGATCGCAATGTAAGCAAAGCAAACTTAGTGTATCTGTTTGACTTGCTCACTTGTTAACAATTAATTGTGGTTTAATTCTCTCTGCTTTACTTCAGCAATCAAGGATTTCAAATGTACTGTTATTGCTTTGATTTGGTGGTGGACGAACTTAATTATTCTTACCTTGATATGCAAACATTCCACTTGGAATAGGGTGCTTCCAAGCAGGCAAAGTGTAAACCATGAAAAATGTTTTCTTTGTGTAAATGCCATTGTTGGTTAAGAAATCTGAAACACAAAGATTTAAAGTCATCACGTTGAATTTACATGTTAGAAACAGGATTATATGTTTGGGGGGACAAGGTTAACTCCAAAGCTTGACTTCAAACTGGTACACATGCTCGGGGTCTCCCTACTATGAAGATTATTCAGGCAGGCACAATTTTGAACTTAAAATATGCAGAATTTTTGGCCATTGAAGAAACTGTCCCTATTCTTATCAGTAATGTCAGTATTGTAGTCTATTGTCACCTCTAGATTAAAAACCTAATATTCGATCATTTCAAATAAGCATCCCAACACAAAAAATTTAGTAAATCAAGTATTAATTATGTATTTATCAGAGTATCATCAACTGAATAATTCCATGATAAATGAAGGACACTCCCCAAGCGTGAATATCACAAGTATCAAAGTCTGGACGAATGTGAAATATACGTTGTGTGCACAGTAATACATGGCGTAGAATAATTGCGTTGCCGCTCGGGGATGTAATAAACCATCTATTGCCGCTACCTCCACAGGCTGCCCCTCGCCGCCGTCGCATTTCCTATTCCACTATCTGCACTTCCATTTACGCCATCATCTCCACAGTGCAGACTTTTGTTGCGTTCGTTGGTGGTAGCGCGCTCTAAATGTCGCCATCCATAGCAGTTCCGCAAATTCAACCTGCGTATCTCTAAATTTCATTCGAGATATTTTCCGTGCGGTGCTAATTCCGTCGCGAGAATTGACATTTCGACAAGCACATGAGCGCCCCCAAGTGCTCTGCTAGTAAAGTTGAAATTGTGAGTTAAGGAGAAGATTTTAATCAGTACAGATAATTTTCCTTTGGCATTCCTGAGACAATAGCGGAAAGGAGGTCATAAACAGGCGCATAGTTAATAAAACTAAGTTTTCATATACTTTAGCTACTTTTTCTGGTGTAAGAACCTGTTTTGCTTTGTTTCAAAAATAGTGCTTGTCTCCAAATTGCCAAGTCTTAACATCATCGGATTATATTATGCGTTACAACAACTTTTCTTCTTATATGGATGGCATACATCTTACATCTATCCCGAATCCTGCCAATATTCTTAGTCTCGATGGAGTAGTTTCGATGTCAGCGACGCTCTTTTTCTTATTTCAGAAAATGCTTATCTCGACATTTGCGTCTCTCCACTCAAGCGTTGCAGTTTATTTTATTGCCAGTCTCTTCTAAGCGATTAGTTTTTATTATATCCGTGATTCCCGCTAGAAATATAACAAACATATCTGCTTGCTACTAATCTACCGCCATTAGACCCACTCAGTTGCCAAGATATTCAGCCACCACTGAAATATTCACACTTCGCGCATGGGTAACTCCCAAGTTTATTTCCTTGGAATCAAATTTGAATCGCTAATATTAGAACTGTTGGAATAGAGTAAATAAATCAATAATCCTTAACTTATGGAAGCCTCTTTATAGTTATCGCTTCGTCGCGCTCTTTTAAGTCCTTTATGACCGGAACTTTTGCGCAATATGGATTCTGGAACTCCCGACACATTCCCATTCCACTTTTTGGCATTGATCCGAATCGCTAAAACCGTGACGCCCGCATTGCCTTTAATGTTCCCCAGAATTTAACAGAAGGTTTCCCAAACTGTGGTACATATATGGTGGTTCATGGATGGGAAGAGCCCATAATTTTCCGATATGTATTGTAGCAAATTTAGATGCACCATGTCAAATATGGCATTAAGTAGGTAATAATTTACCACCTATTTTTAAATAATTGCAAAATATTCAACCAAAGCAGCTTCAAAAATGTATTAACTTTAAGTCCAAATTTTAAGTCATTTCTAATTAAATTAGAAGTAATCAAGGAACAGTACTCAAGAAGCAGTCATTAGCTACGGAATAATATATTTAGCATTCATTATTTCCAAAATAACACTAATTACACAGTCACCAGATACATACAGCTACATTATTCCACATCCCACATTAACCCTCCAGTGGAATTAACTAAAGAGGTGTAGCTGGAAGAACCGATAAATGCCTCATAGATTCAAACTTTCGAAAGAACAATTAGCCACGAATCCCTAACTTGGCGTGTTGGTCGAAACTCCCTTCCGTCGGTCTTGTCCGCAATGGCTATTACTAAACGCGAGTGAGTTTCGGCGGAAAAGGGTTCCGGATCTCCCGAGTTGGTTAATAGAGCATCACCGCGACGATAAAATCACTTTCCTTCAAAGTTGCGCTGGGCATTTGCGTAGTCGTTTTCGCCGTCCCGCTGAGAGAACCCAAAAGAGAGAAGAAAAAAACCTGAATAAGGAAGTACCAGTTTGCATGGTGTTACAGTGATTCCTTGGCGGATTGTGGTAGGGCACATTTTTATGGAAAGGCAAATTGGCAAATTGGAAACAATTAGCGAACTCCTTCGAACACTTTGCGAAGTTAATCGCTGCAGCTTGCATACTAATTAGACTCGGGTAATTTACTTTTCATCACATTTTTTGTCGAATGCAATTAGGATACAAAATGTCGCACTCGTTGACTGTATCTAATTAGAGATAATATTTGTATTCCCTGGAATACTGCATGGATATAGAACAATTACGTCATTAAATCATCTACTGGCGTGACATTGATTAACAATAAATCACAAACTACCTCACAACCAGTATTTTTCCAGCGCTTCAAGTCATTATTTCATCCTCTTTCTTTTGAATTTCAACGCTCGTTTGTCAATATTTCTTATATAACAATGCCCCATTCACAATTTTATATTTTCTTTTCATTGACAATTTTCTCTTTCGAGAACGATATCTCACTAATGCCTAGGTTTATTTAGGTACTTTTTATTTTCCAATATTATTTTTATATTATTATACGACATCATACCCTAGCTCAACTTTCTATTTGAAATTTTCTAGTTTACTATTTTTGCTATTTTCGCAAGTCAAGTGTTTTATCAAAATATTCTACGAACAAGCATTGGGCACATGTGTTTCTACGTATAGTAATTTTTCCCGCTTCATTAATTCCAGAGATGCATGCAAAGCATGGGGCCATCAAGTCCCATATTGAAGTGACAAGTGATGGACATGTTGAAATTGTCAAACATATCGCTGCAATCGAACTGATTGAACGCGCCTCCTGCACAACAAGCATAATCAACGCTGGTGTGGGATTGAATGACTCCAGAGTAAATTACAGATTCCGGCTCAACCTACAAATCAGCAGGGTACTACAAACTGGCTTCCTACTAGCTCATACCCGATGAAACCTGTCTAAACGTGTCCCGACATGTCGAAAAATCACGCTGGAAGCGTGAACGTTCTCAATTAATTGCGCCAAGTGTTTTGTTTTCGCGTTGATTATTTTCCACGTTTTGGGTTTGATTTGGCACTCAGCAATATTAGTACGCCAACACCTCACAAACCAGCTCTGATTGATAGCTCTCCCACAGATCCTCTCTGAATTTCGAGTGCAAGCGCTATAATTTGTAAAATCTAATAAAAGCTCGCCGCGAGGTGGTTGCGATTAAATGTCCGCAACACTTTTATTCAGTCCAGTTTGATATGCGCAACGAGGAAGTAAAGCAAAATTCCATTTCTCGTTTGATTTATTTCTGTATTGAGGGGAAACATAAAAGCATTCGATGGAACTGAAAATCGTGACGCATTTCACGCTCCTCCGATTACTGATTGAATCACGTAGCGGTTTTTCTCTTTTTTTCGTGCTCCTTCTGCTTGTTTGTGTCCTTCGCTAGCGAGTATCTCATTCTGGGAAATATTTCATGGCGGCAGCAAGCGTTTATGTCGTATTTAACGCGCCACGCCACGTTTACGTCTTCATTGAAATTAAAAATGTCAGCATAACTAGTTCACGCTTGAAGCACTTAAATTACATCAAATTAAAAACATCGTTTGCAGCACGTAAAAATAGTCATCATCAATCAACTACTTTAAAGTGTGTACAATTTTCATAAGTAAATCAAAAATAGTGCAACCTAGCGTGAAATAAGGAAGTATATGATTTATCATTAGAAATATCACAAGTTGTTGCATTATGATCGTTAAGGGTCTACAATCCGTGATGGGGGAATGTGCATTGAATTTTTATTCCTAATTACCGTGGAGCGGAAAATTGAAGGCTGTGCTTAAGTAAGGCCAAAGTGGGAAATATGTGGATTCGAAAGGAAGGAAACTATTAGCCTCAAGTCGGTCATAAATTTAACTTGTTTCGAGTTTGGTTCGTGCATTTCCCACCATTCTTTGTGCCAATAGCGCACTTTTTTTTCCTGAACCACTTTATCAAGATCTTGTTATGTAATTGGGGTGAAATTCACACCAGCAACTAACAGTACAACGTACTAATTTACACATCTGTTCTACTTTTCGAAAAACACTTGATGTAGGGTTATTTATTAGTCGAGCTACTTACGCAAAATGAACACATAAATTTCCAGCATTTTTATCTCATCTGCGCGTACAACTTAAGATGTCGCATGAGGAAACCCCGCGGAGAAATGTGCGACGCACGTGATCGCATTAAATAAGAAAACGTCCTTGCTTGGCGTTTTACCACGCATTTTTATATACTCTGCGTGCACATCTTGTACATTTAATACATTTATAAATTTCGC
This sequence comes from Ecitoglossa quadriceps, assembly GCA_027574925.1. Classification (NCBI taxonomy): domain Eukaryota; kingdom Metazoa; phylum Arthropoda; class Insecta; order Coleoptera; family Staphylinidae; genus Ecitoglossa; species Ecitoglossa quadriceps. The sequence goes on along the minus strand of JAODGC010015228.1, from coordinate 30,358 downwards.
ACGTTTCATGTAGTGCTCGTCTCAATTCTTCCACGTCATTCCTTCTCGGCTTGCTTCATATTTTAGGGGCGTTTTCTACATTAGACTCTGTCTCCATGTCTCCGGCCCAAAAGTGCAGCCGACGCTCGTCGAGGTTGTCGCGTAAAAATGAAAACCTTACTGACGGAAAACCAAAAGGGAACGTGTGCAAAACTCAGGGATTTAAGTAGTTTTCAGACATTGTGCTTTCTTTCTCTTTCATGCGCTACATTGGTGTTACTCTCGGTTTTTTTTCGTATTATTTACGCGTACTAATAATATTTACGACTCTGGGAAAGCTTGGCATACCAGAATAGGAGAGATCCAAGGACCTAAAGTGTCAAGGGTATTTTGCAACGCATATTAGCTAGCTTAGCGCTTTATTAATATGCTGCGTTTGTGAATGAGAGGATATTGTTGGACTTCTATGAAACGAAGTAGAGCTGTTTAGGGTTCTGGATCGTGTCTCAAATGTAACGATGTGTTCTAATATAATTAAAACGATGAAAATTTGAGGATCTTTTATGTTAGTGTAGGTTTATTTCAAAAAAAAAAATCAACGCAATGTTTATTATAAAAACGGAAATGGGTATTTTAAAGTTTTGAATTTGAGGGGAAAAGTTACGAGTCTGTTAAATTATGGACCCCCCTTCTTATTTTGCTTCACTGAAGCAGAATAATCATTCCAGACGGTGAAACCTGAATGGAATATTACAAAACTCAATATTTTGACTAAAAATCACATCATTTCATTATCAACCCTAAAATCAAGTCATACAATATTCGGAAAAATCCATATATTCATCTACGTTTCATCACAAGATTTTGATCTGCACATATACCACAATTTTGTATGAGTTTTTGTTTATTGGAGTAAACATGATATTTGCGTTGCTTCCACTATATGTATGCTATAAAACCCAAATACATTTTACATTTTCTTTCATATCCCAGGGATTTTCCCGCCGGCGCTCCTTCGCGGCCGTTTCTTGCTTCGTTTTTTCTTCCTTGCAGATCCAGCGTATTGTTTATTTTGTACATATTTTATGTTTTCCACACTTTTCTTTGCTCGTCTTTGTTTTGTATGCTATGAATAAATAAACGGCATAAAAGAATTTGTACAGACAACATACATTCGACGCAAATATTTAGACAACACACTAGTATAGCAACTACTGAATGATTTCGCACGCACTTAATTTGTACTAAGACTTAATTAATATTCCACATTCACTACAATCGAATGAAGCAACTTCAAAATTCAAACAAATCAATGCGGTCAAATTACGCTCTCCAACATATGTGCTACAAAATAAATAAAACCGCAAGTTAATGCTTTTAATTATACGTTGCCGTATTAGTAATTAGTATAAGTCTTTAGTGGAAATTACGGAAACTCCAGTCGACACTTGGGAGTCGAGTGGCGCGTTTATAAGTCAATTAAATTCGTCGCTGGGACTTCCAGCCGCACACGCCTGATTTCCCAAACGCAGTAAATCAGAAAGTTTATAAATTCCATTAAGGATGTAAGTTTGAAGTCAAGTTTAAATGTTTTGCCTTATATTGTACGATATTTGTACGAGCATTACGCGACCCAGTGTCAATATTCTGGTTTACTTGCATCAGCTGGGCGCAAAAAATAACAGCGCAGAGCGCAGAGAATGAACTCGTTTAAAAAAAAAAACATTTGCGAAATCCATGAGCGCCTCACGGACTCTAATGCTATCGATACTACAATAAGTTGCAAATCCGAATCAGTATTCAGAGTGCCTGAACTGAATGCCGATGGGATTGCAGTTGTGTAAGATGAATCAAGCTAGTGGTATGCGAGCATCAAAGGGGAGTTATAATTTATTGCATATTGAACATTTAGTTTTATTATTTTTGGCCGATTTGAAGATATTAATTGCACAGATTTAATCGTTGCTACTACAAAAATACGAGCTTGGCCATAAAATATTTTTTTGCTTTATGCTGAATAAAAGCCTCAAGACACGTTACTATATTGATGATATTTATTGAAATATAATTTTCTTTCTTGCTGTACAAGCAAGCAAAACAAAAAGAAAATTATGCCACGATAATTTCTCTTTGTGTAGATATGTTATTGCATAAGTTAGGCATGACAATAATAAAAATTCAAATTTCATTAACCTCAAAAATACTAAAATAGTAAACCAACACAAATTCAAGATGGAACTCAAGATGCTATAGCATTAACACCGAGCTACGCATTTTCAACTCGAACTTCAAATCGGTTCTGCTGTACGGCTGCGAAACATGGAAAAACACCAAGAGCATTGATTACAACCTCCAGGTGTTTTGTAATAAATGTCTGCGTATAATCTTACGCATATTCTGGCCAGCCACAATTAGTAATGTTGACTTAGTGATTACAATCCGACAAAAGGAAGTCGTTCAGGAAATCATCTCAAGGAAATGGAGTTGGATTGGATCATACCCTCAGAAAGACAGTAAGCACAATCTCACGTGCAACCCTTGATTGGAACCCACAAGGTAGATGCAAAATAGGGAGGCCAAAAACTAGCTGGCGTAGAACTAAAGAGACGAGCGTAGCTGGAAAATCGTGGGAGGAAATCAAGGCGTTAGTGAGAAAACAGGGTCCGTTGGAGAGTATTTGTCGATGCTCTATGTTCCGCTACCAACACAAACTATCATTCCACATGATTTAATTTCTTTAATTTTTTACCAACTGCCAAGTTAGATGTTACTTCTAAAACCACCTGGTTACTCTTCTATTGCCTCGTTTAATAGTGAAATCCTTAGCTTAGCTTAATCATTGCAGTTTACTTTTAATTTCTATTTTTATTATTTTTTGTTTCAAATGGGTATAACTTGATCGTTTTAATAATATCTGCATCAGTGAGGTAACTGTGAAAATGGACATAAGTCCCTAAATTATTTCATTAATAAATGTATCCTTTTCAGGAGGAGCGATACCCATTTAGTGACAGGATGTAGTCGACATATTGAAAAATGGTTTCATTGTTATCTCCAATTGCACATTTGAAATTTACTTCAGATTTTCTTGATAGCAATTCCAAATCCACTTACTATTTTTAAAATTACTTTATTTCTCTTACTATTATTCAACACAACGTTTCTTTCCAAGAGTCCTGCATTCTTGGTCTACAAGTTACATTTGCATACATTTACTTTCCACCAATTTCACCCATGTCTTCGCATGAAAACGTGGCCTCACCTGCGGCAGTTTTCAATTTGACTTTATCCATTCCACCTCGGAAATATTTGTGTTCACATGTAACGCAATCCCATCGGCAAACTATATCGAAACTATTGCACACTGCATACAATCGAATGCAATCGTATTTCAGGACGATACCGGCGGCAATGCACAAGACGCAATGCGATTCGATGGAATTTTCAATTCGCACTATTTCTGGCCAGCATTTTTACCAACCATTGCAACCTACTTCAATGACGTCCGTCGACGCTTAGCTTTTATACTTTACAGGTGGAACTTTTTCGAGCTTTTATTAGCTGGTCGTTGCCAACACTAGTTGGATTCCTTCCGTACTCCATTCGCTTTTAAGCGCGCTTCTTTAACGATTCTATCTGCAGGATCTACAATGGCATCTATCAGATAGTAGTAAAATTACAGTACATCTTTGTTGATAGGAAAATTACTATGATTGGCAACTAATTCCTTCAAATGCGACAACAACTTAGTGCTGGGAATTTGTTGAATTAGCAAATTTCTCAGACGCGATGTTGCGATAATAACTCTGAAATCCGCGGCGGGAAGAAAGCTCGGGGTGGCCGAACTTCGATTGGTGATTTATTAGTGTTGGCCGAATTGCGCGCAATCGGATATGGCGGATACAAGCGACGCGTTTGTGAATACTCAATTTGTGTTTGCCAGCTTTACCGCCCGCCGCCGCCGGAATCGGATTGCGTTCCGGATTGTTCAAGTCACGCTTGGTACCGCGCAGCGACAAAGCAAAGTTTGCAGTGGTGATACAAATCTGTAACATTGAATAACAATTAGTTAATCTCTAATGTCATTGCTAGATTGTAAAGCTGAAAAAATTGAATCTAGAGAACACCAAATTGTAGTTCAGTTGGTTGCCTACGTTCGTTGTTTCTACAACATTTTTAATTAACTACCCAAACTAATATAATTCATATAAAAAATATAAACTTCAATGTGATATATTTGGTGTAACGTAAATTAAAAAATTCTAATTTTAACTAATTACCAAACAATTACATCTAATACATTAACTATATAAAATTAAAGTTTATTTAAATTTCTCAAGAAGTATAATCATTTATTAATTTAAGCCTATCAAATATTATTGAATAAAATCTATACTTTTTTAATTAATTAATTATAAATTTTTAATTATCTCTATAAGTTTCCAAAATAATAACAATCTGTAATTCTTATCAAAAGATGTATAAATAATATTTTGTCATTTGAATTTATTTTCCCCCAAAGCAGAGTTGTTTTGGTTGCATACATCGAATAGTAAAACAAGGATTTCTGTATAAAGTTATAATTAAATCCTCAAATCTACCTGGTACATCCAATTGCAAAACATGCTCTCTGTTTTGTGAGTAAACATGTGCGAAAAATATTTGATAAAGCACACATTAGGGATAGTCCGTTTTTATTAAACATAATCCCTCTGCGTTCATGTGTCAATTTCATCCCTCGGCCCGTTACTTCATTATAGCCGTTCCGGTGTAATAACACCACCCTAATGCTAGTGCGTACCAAGCAAAGAACCAAAACGGGATTGTTCAAATGGACTCTTGAGAATCACGCACGAGCTAGAGGGTTATATGAAGCTCGCGTCATTAAGAAGGCAAAAAACGGATGTGGTGGATTACGACACTCTGGCGATTTGTGGATAATGACACTTTTTTTCTGGAATGTCACACTCGTACCCATAAAGATCCATTTTATTCATGCATTAGTTCCAAGAGTATTTGTAATATCCATTGGACAATTATCCAGGTCCATAATAGTTTTATGACATTGCAAGCCTTCCCACAGTTTACTGTATTAAATACCACAGAGAAACTTAATTAAACGCGAACATCGTCCTTCAAAGTCCTCTGCGCATTACTCACCGCCACGACATGGTCCTTGAATTTCTCATACTGTTCGCCTAACTCTTCTACTAATTGCAGATAATTTATTCACTGCAAGTCAGATAGGAAGAGTCTGTAAAGACACGCTTTGGCTGCAAAATATCCATCGTAAAACTCAACTTTAATCTTAAATAAAGCATTGCGCGGCTGAAATACCCACCAGGGAAAGGAAAATTTGAAACTGAAACCCAAAAGAAAAACAACAAAAACAAGGGCGAAAACTTGCAGCCCAAGTTATGGCGTTTGTGCAGTAAATCTTTATTTCGCGCGCAGTTTTAAACAAAAGTGCCGGTATTTTAGCGCGCCGGCCGGAAGATTTCTATTGTAAACTTTAAAGTGAGCAGGCGAATAAAATACTTGTAGTCGCACGCATATAATGGCCAGGCGCAAGCGGCGAACTTTCACAGCGGCTTTCAGCACTTTTCCTCTGCTAAATTGTTTGCATTTTCGCGCGCCTTACGACGGATAAATCCAGAGCTTCTTTCCGTTGATAGTTGTTCTTTGCCACTGCGCCAAGCCGCTCCTCTTTCATGCACTGCCGCAGTGGACGGAAAAAGTTTTATTACCTTTTATGCAAATCTAAGTACCAAGCTATGCATTGCGTCCGAGTTGTTTAGTGAAATGATGGAACGACTTTCAATATTACTATGTTAAACCAAAATATGTCATTCGAAAAGATTAACTAGCTGTGAATTCTGCAACTGGTAACTATTAAACCAGCTACCTTAGTCACTAGTATACTAGAGCAATATTGGTTGCCTACATCAAACACTATAAAAACAGTATAAATAAATTACTAGTTCAACCACACAAAAAAGTAGATATTGGAAGAATACAAAATCGAATCCTGTTGGTAGGACATCCAATAATTTTATATATAAAAATAAATTTTCACCGAATTCATTCCCAATACGCCTAATAACCCAGATAATTGAAGCCCTAGAAAAAATTCTCAAATTCACATTACACATTCCATTTCAAAGAACACACCCTGTTTGTTTAGTAAAATACCACAATGGCTATAGATAGCTTCTTAAACAAAAGCATGACATTATAAAATATTAACTACTTGTATGAGGAAGAGTATTTCCTTTGAATGCTTCTAAAAGTCTAGTATGCAATAAGAAAATAACGAATTAAGATCTATAAAAGAAGTATTTCCAACTTTGGCAATGTTTCGCAGGAAAATCTTTTACCAATAAAGCGGCAACGAGTTGATGAAACGACTAACATGCAACCCTCTGCACCTCTGCACGGTGCTTTCCGATCTTACCACCGCGCAAGTAAAAGTGTTGCCAAACGAAAAAAGTTTTTCACGAGCGGCCATTACGAGACGAAATCACCCTCGAGTATTTTACATCCCTCGATATAAGCGCCGGCAACGTGCAGCCACTGAAGTTATTTACAGAAAGCCACTGCTGTTTTAACTTTGCCGTTGAGGTTGGAGCGTTGTTGAGAGTCCTTTGTAATCGAAAAAGTGCTTTCAGTCCTGAACCAAATAACCAACTAACTAAGTAACTAAAATAAAGTAAACGTTACAATGAACGGCCAAAGTCAGTAAAGTTTTTGCGTGCTTTCGAATTTCTTCTTTGTTTATTTTTCAGTTAGAAAAATCCCGGGGAAGGCAAGCCTACGGAAGGAAAACATCTTGTAGCAAAGCTATTCTGAAATGGGAAGGATACATTGATGAGAATGGTATGCATGTTGTTGAAATGTTGTATATATATAAAATATAGATTAATTAAATGAATTTACGCTTCACAGTGCACTGGTTAGAAAGTTAGTAAGTGATTAAAACGTAATTTAAAAGTGTTTTTTTTTGAGGATGAGAGTTAAATGGATTTAACGTCCTTTGGAATTCTGATGTAATTGCTCAAGGTAGTGATTTATTTCAGATGAAAATAATAAATAATTTCCTGGAATCTAGAAAGTTCTAGTACTGTCTGTTTGTGATTAACTTAACTTTTAATTCTTCCCAGATTATCATATTAATTTCTATGATAATTTAAATTAGAAAATACACCGTGGAGTATATTAGTTATTTGTTCGGTTTTGAATTTAGTGTCTGGGACTTATAGTTAGTACTCAAGCTCAAAATATATAAACAAATTCCTAAGATTAATCGAAATTCAATTTTTTGAAAAAAATATATTCATAATAGATTTGTTACTTTTATATTTTATGCTCACAACAATTAAATTTACTTACAATAGAAAATAATTTTAATAAATTCCACTCAGGTTACATGAGTACCGCAAATATTTGAATATTCTCATTTGCATATTTATGAAATAACAAGCAATTTTTATTGCGGCCAACACGAATCCAAATATGAATTCCTGCATGTATTTAAGGTAAATTAAAAGATACGTGTGGGCCGGCGGCGGCGCTCACAGCAGCAATAAAACTAGCGGGCCAACGTAATTTGAGCAGCAGTGAAATGCGCACATGAATGGAATTCGTTGCATGCACACACGGTGCCGTCATCTTCACGACCGCCTCTCTGACTGCCATTGACTGCTGTCGCATGCTGCCTCTACGATTTCGACTTGGTACGCTACCCTTACGCCCGCTCCCTGTGACTTTGCCTCATGAATATTTAAGATGCGGTCGTGTGGCAAAAAGCTACCATCAACGCGTCTCCCTTCTACTCCTGCCCGCTTCCAATTGGAATATAACAGGTGTTTTACTAAAAAAAAAAAACAATTTAATAAACTTTAAATGCAAACAAATCAAACTAAGTGCTCTGGGGAATTTAATAATCAAGCTCATGTTTAATCAAGTTGAAAATCATATTATTTCAGATAAACACCTAGTTCGACACAGATATGCTTGAAATATTGTTTAACACAATATTCTCTTTGAACATCTCATAAACTTGAATTTAGGTAGTGATTCATTTCAGTTTATTTTCAGATTTCTAAACACTTGGTATATTCCTGCTGTTGTCAAGAGACCACAAGGATTGTTTTTGCCGGTGCGCATTGTTGAACAGCATATGATGAAAGAACCAAATTACACATACAATTAAACAGGCTCATTATAATTTATGCGGGGTGAATTTCTCAACGGTGGCGTACCCGAAACAGCATGAATGGAGTTGCCGCCGCCACCGCCCGCCACTCTTCGCATCGAATCGCGTGTTCATTTGCAGCCGGAGCCCGGAAGTAGTGTAATGCACGCTGGCAAATATCGACAAACAACTCCAGTGTCACACGGAGGCGGCCCGCAAAATGTAAACAAACCCGGCGATGCGCTAAAAGAGGAAATGATAAGATGAACAGCGTTAACACTTCTAGTAGGTATCAGTAACGAGGCACTATCGGTACAATACAAAGATATGATAATATGATATTCAATAAACATCTACTTCTAACTGATGCTTCGTACATTATAACTTCATCACGTTTGGAGTGATGATAAGGCGGGTATTAATTTTAATTTGGTACACGAATAAAGTGGGTATGCTGTTATATTGTGAAGTAAATAGAAAAAGTTTTATTGGCTTTTTACTTGGAAAAACAATCTAAAATTCTTGCTTTGGAGTCAAATTTATGTTTAAACTTGAGTTGTGTTTCTAATTTGGTAAGATTCTTGGGGTATTTGTGATAATATTTTTTACAACTTTTTCAATATATTCTTAAAATACTTCTGATTGAGATTCTGTCTCATGGTGGCAATGTATAATTAATTTGCAATACCTTAAAATATGATTGGATATTGTTTCTGCTCGTTGAAGAAGAAAGTGAGTACAGTTTGGAAATTTAATATCACAACATAGGTTCTGTTAGAAAAAATGTATCTTTGGTGCATATTTCCAAGTTTTCCGATTAAGAATTTTCTTTTGACTACTATACATAATTTCCTAAGTTACATACCCTAAAATACGATAAGTGTTAAAAATGTCAGAAATCCATTGCATTTTAATAGGCAAAAGCACAACGTAATCATAAACTTACTAATTATAACTTATGTGACGCGCAGATGGGGTGAAAACTCCACCGAACAGTTAGCCGCCATCCCATAGGCTTGCAGATATTTTCCGCGTCTTAGCCATAACCAAGCAGGCCTCGCAGCTTAAAATTTATCGTAACTTATTCCTTTGCGCCCTTTCAACCCGTACACTCTACAATCTGAGCAGGCACCCTTTTACTTGACATTCTAACATTTTCTCCGATTTCAGTGTTTAAGACATTTGTAGAGTTTAAGTATTTATGTAAATTTCTATGCCTTTGGCAAATTCCGATTTGCTCCTATATAACAATTGACAAGCAAATTTCTTGTACAAATTGTGTAAACTGTTGGAATTGTTTCACAAGTTTGGCAAATTAAGCATTTTAGAGGTTCAACATCAGTTTTAAATATACATAATTAGAGTAGAAAAGCATCGTATTTATGGTATTTACTTCATTGGATACACTAATAATTTTAAATAAAAATTAAGTAAAATTAAGTTGAGGGTTTGGTAGTAAATAGGGTTGAAAATGAAACACATGGTG